>CM042010.1:139916563-140099063 GCA_023525715.1 Cichorium intybus
TAGGGACACTTCCAAATACAACAATCTTGTGCAGAGTTGGTGTTGACTTTTCAGTTGACTTTGGGTGAGTTTACCGGGAGTACACATCCTTATTATTATCTTTTGTATAGGTTACCAACTATTTTCATGCATTAAATATGTGCAAAATGTTATATGATTATTATTTGTGCACTACATGAAATGAGTTTTTAAGATGTTTTCAAATAAATATTTAGTTGTTTGTTTTGAAAGAGTTTTGAGCATCCTATTTGTGCATTGCATATAGGATGAGATTGACCGTGTGAACCTTGAGATGACTTGAGATGTTTAGGCTGAGATGGCCACCTTTGAGATGTTTTTCTCATGTAGAGGGCTTTTTAGGCTGAGATGGCCACCCTCGAAGTAGCTAACCCTCATGGGGCTAATGTAATGACCATTATTTATAGTATGGACTATCGGGGGATCAACTAGCATGCTTTGTGCATGTTAATTAAGAACTTAGGTAGATGAGATCGAGGTGAGTTTGGACTTTTATGAGATCGACTTGGGTTGGGATAGTTGCATATTGCGTTACATTACATTCATAACTATCCACTTTTTGTTTGAACTTTATGAGGAAATGTTGTCTTAATACAAACTTTTTGGAATGAAAATTTCTTACAAATTCTATAAGTATTTTCAAAACGATTTGTGGGGGTTTGTCTAGTGTGTGGTGGTTATACTGCCCACTCTAAATAGGTCAGCCTCGGGTAAGCTCACTAGGCATTCTATTGCCTAACCTATTTTGATGTGTACTTAGGTTGAAGAGATTTGAGATCTTTAGTGGATCTGGACATTTGTAAAAGGCCATAGGTTGTGTGGTTTCATTTAAGCTGTGTAATGGTATTCATATTGTAACAACCTCATTTTTTTACAAATCAATATGGTTTTTTTAAGTGGGACCAAATGATTTTTTCGCAAATTAAACGGATCTGAAACATATATTAACAAGGCCCAGCGTGTTTTAAAATGATGTTTAAATGCGAATTAACTATTTTTGAGATGCTTTGGAATTTAAAACTTCACATGAGATGATTTATAAACATTTATGAGAAACTATGGGTTTTAAAAAGGTGGTTTATAAATACCCTTAGCGAGGGGTGCTACACCTTTGTGTTTTAATTTTAAAATTAAATGTTTATACCAAAACCAATTTAGTGTAATATGATTTTTTTTTCGTGTTCTAATCGTATTGGATCATTAAATATCATTTATATGACCTCTTTTGCAAAAATAATCCGTTAAAAATACATTTTAAGTGAAAAAAAAAAACTAAATACTAACTTGGAAACACGCAAACAAGCAAGGGACACTATATACCATCGATGATGGCGGTTCACAATATCCAGCAACCAAACAAACATAATAACAAAAGTCATTTGACCAAATTTGGTGTATTTCCTAGGTGACTCAATAAACCAACATATTAGGTCGGTCTTAGGTTTTCGTTAGGTTTGGTTATATTTATGTTTTGATTGATAACGAACATAACATTGTTTAAAGCCTACTTTTCATTACTAAAATATGATTAGTGCCTACTTAGATGTTTAAAAATAATCAAGTGTTTAGGTGATGGGTGAGAAGGCTAAAAACACCACTTTAGGGAAATTTTCACAAATAAAATGCGATTACTTAGGATTTCTAATAACAAGTCTTTATAAAATAAAACATTTAGAATAATTTGTATCTTTATGTATACATATGTGCTTTGTGGGTTTCATATGCCAAATGTAGACACTTGACGATGATCCATGCCTAAATAATATTGTTGAATAAGATGTATGTGTTTGCGATAATGGTGATGATGATGGAATTGCATGCTTAGTTTCTATTTAACATGTGACGATGATGAGCTTTGTGAATATCATGCATGCTTAGAAGTTATTTCCATTATATGAATTTTCATGCCTATTAGATGTTGAGTTAACTACCTACCTGTTTCATCTCATGCATTAGGATCATGAGTGAGATGGCTTTTTTTAATCTTACAACCTTGAGTCCTATAAGGTTCTTGGCTGAATTAGCACCCCAGCTAGTTGAAGGGGGACCGATGCTCAAATTGTAAGCATGGTAGATGCTTGGAGGATTCAAATTTTCTATGTCGTAAGTATTTATTCACTTTGTACAATGTCTATTTCAAAGCATCAACGACAGATAAATTATGGGAGTCATATGAATGTAAGTATAAGATACAAGATGCCAGGACCAACAAATTTATGATAGCATAGTTCTTGGACTTTATAATGGTTGGTTTAGAAATTTTTATGAGTCTAGTACAATAACTTTAACTTTTTATACATGACATTCATGTAAATTCGATGACCCTCAGTGAGACACTTTAGTTCATGACAATGATTAATAAGTTGTTTTCTAGATATATTTCAAGAGCTATATGAAGCAAAAACATAAGGATATGACTTTGGGAAAACTTCTTCTACATCTTCACAACATAATGGTTGTAAAGAATTCCTACCTATGTGATATGGCTAAGGTAAATCTAGTTGATGTTAGTCAATGAAAGTGTTGAAGATATAAGCTAGCCTTGATAGATTAACGGTCCTTGTTAATGGCAGTTACAAGATGGCATTGACCGTTACATTATAGCAGTTATTATGGTCTCTCTTAAAGGTTGCAACGGTTGGATAAATGGTTGTAACTGTTGAATAAAGGGTCGTGTTTTGTATAGGAACCGTTGTGTTGGTTCATAAGTTGACTTGTACTATATATATGTTTGTATATGTAATCTAATGTATGCGATTGACAGTAATAATAAAACATTTTCTTTTGGTTCCCTGCACCAGCTTTCCGTTTTCTTACTGCAACTCTTTCTTGTTCAATGTTTTCTCCAACATAGTGGTATCAGAGCCATGGTGGTTCAAGATTGAAATATGAGAAGAATGGAGAAAGCATTGAAAGACAGAGAGAGACAGAGAGGAGAAAAGATCTATGGTCTTCTTGTGGGGCAGTTGCGATGGCAGAAGGACAAGGGCAAGACCATGAACCCAATCGACTTTTTCAAAAGTGGGGGGTGGGCGTTGATGTTGCGAAGAAAAGTAAATCATTGGGCCGTGCTTGGGGATTCTCCATGTTCAGAAACTCATGGGAGGGACAAGAGATGGTACAGTCAATACATAAGGTACAATCTACAAAAGCATGGGCTTTCATCTTTTCTGGGAAGTCCCATTTTCTTAAACAAAGATGAAAGTACGGTCCTGTACTTGGATACATGATGTACATAGTTACAGCATGCATGTTGTCCTGATATCATGGCTGAAAATGAAAAGATAAGAAAGCACATGATGACGTGTATGGCTTCAAAAAATAGATGTTTGCATGGCAATCATATTTTATTAATTCTTTTACAATAAAGATGTTCACGGTATGGGAACTGTTTCCCAGAAATAAGAATGACTCCAACAAAGTGGAGTTTTAACGAAGGCTAGTTTGTTCTTAGTGAAGGCAACCTTCAAGTCATGGTGTTTGATGATGTGGTGATTGACATCAAGTGAAAAGATCTTGGTGTGATCGTGATGTTTCAAGATTGTGTTTGGTGATTGAACAAGTCTAGCTTAGGGGGGTATGTTGAAGATATAAGCTAGCCTTGATAGATTAACGGTCCTTGTTAATGGCAGTTACAAGATGGCATTGACCGTTACATTATAGCAGTTATTATGGTCTCTCTTAAAGGTTGCAACGGTTGGATAAATGGTTGTAACTGTTGAATAAAGGGTCGTGTTTTGTATAGGAACCGTTGTGTTGGTTCATAAGTTGACTTGTACTATATATATGTTTGTATATGTAATCTAATGTATGCGATTGACAGTAATAATAAAACATTTTCTTTTGGTTCCCTGCACCAGCTTTCCGTTTTCTTACTGCAACTCTTTCTTGTTCAATGTTTTCTCCAACAGAAAGAAACAAAGGAAAAGTAAAGCATACGAGAAGAAATGAAAAGGTAAAAGTGTGAACTCTTTTCCCAATACTAAAAGCATGAAGAAAAACTTGAAAGAATGTGCTTCAACCATGACTAATCGGGTTAGCAGGATGCTCATTGCAAATTGTCGAATTGGGATAATTTATGCCAAGCTAATGTTATCAAAAGATAACATGGGTTTACAATTAAGCCACCTTTCATGTGTGTTCCTAAAAAGAGTATTTTTAACACTTGCAAATATGTTGGAGTCGAGAGAAGATCTCAAGGGAAATTTTAATGCTGTTAATATCAAGGGTGAAAAAGATGTAATACTAAAAATGATTTTTTGAAGGGTTTTGAACATACTAACAAGATTAACATGGAAACGGAAGCAAATCATATAGAAATCATATTCTAGTCACATGCTCAAAACAATCACCAAGAATCTAAGTTCATACATGTAACGTCCCAAATTCTGGGATAAAATTTTCATTTTTGAAAGCGAGTTAAGTACATAAAAACGGGTTGAAAATAAAGACCATTTGTTCCAAATTCAGTAAGTAAAACATTTTAAACCATGGTTATCAAAACGAGTACAAAACATTAACCAGCGGAAGACTTGAATACCAAAAAGTCGGATGCAATACAGTCGCGCCGTGCTCCAATCCTTTATCTAAAAAGTACCTGAAAACATTTAGGGTGAAAGAATAAGCACAAAGCTTAGTGATTTTCCTAAGATAGCACATACTCCATCATATAATATGAAAAACAACATCATATGTCAAGGCATACACCAGGACTTGCCACCCTTGTGGGTTGTTAGGCCACAATCCATTATGAACTAGCTACCCTTATGGGTTGTCAGGCCACAGTTCATTCCATCAAGTTCCAACCTCGTTGGGCTTCAGGCACGGTTCCTCCTAACAGACTATCAGGACACCACAACCCAGTCGGGCATCAGGTTCCACAGTCATAAAAATAAATTATACAACTACACATTAGTACAAGAAGTCCTACATTACCAAATATGAAATCTTACCCTACAGTACTGAGTTACCTTTGCAGGTAACTTCACATATAGTTTAGTGAGGAGACTCACCTTAATCCGCAACCTTAAGCCACACGCTTCCAAAATCCTCACATGTTACACAGCACGAACTCCTAACTTATCATAAGGTCGCAAATCAGCAATCCAAAAGACCCATAACCGATCCTACGGTCCAAATCCCTAATCCATACAAGTTGACCCAAAAGTCGATTGGTCAAAGTCAAAGGTCAAGGTCATTGGTCATTGGTTAAAGTCAAAGTCAACACTTAGCGCCACTATCTTCTCAAGATAGTGCTGCTAAGCCCAATCCAGAACAGGCACTCGCGACAGTTAGCTTTGCTAACTCCATACGACGCTAACCATGAATTCTTCAAAATCCTCATTAAGCTCTTAATCCTTTCAGACTGAGGTCAAGCCTTTTCAAAACTCATCCAAAACGACTATGGAGTCATAAAAATGCAAACTTTATGGTCATGCATGTCCAAATCCCAAAACCGAGGTCCAAAAGGCTTGAAATACCCAAATTAATCATGGAAACCACCCAAGAGAGCTTGGCTCACTCTCAACTCAGTCTAAAATGCTCCAGGGATGATACAAGAAGCATAAAGGTCTAGACTTTTCCATCAAACTCGAAAGACAAGGCAACAAAGGAAACAATTATCCATCTAACACCTCCATAACTACTAGAACAAGCTAAAAACACATAAAGGCAGGAGCTTTTCACTTACAACGGTCTAGAGAATGAAGATCTTGCTGACTCCATCTTGAAGAAGACCTCCTACCACCACCATACATCTTCTTCTTCCTCAAGCAACCTTTAAAAGTAGACCAAGGAGCCAAAATCACCAAAAAGAGGCTACGATTTCGAGAGGAATGTTTCTGGGGGCTGTGGAGGCTGAAATGACGCGTCCCTAGGATGTAATGTCCTTTAAATAGGGCCAAGTCCCGAAATCTAGGGTTTTGTGCCTTGGCGGTGGTTAGCGGTGCTAACTATAGCAGTTAGCGGCGCTAACTGTAGACTTCCTATGCACACCGTAAGTCAAGAGATAGCGGCACTATCTCCATTAGATAGCAGGGCTATCTCCCCTAGATAGCGGCGCTAACACGAAACCTTCCAAAAAATCACTTTTCCTTGAGTCCAAGATGGCCGTTTCAGGACCTGGGTCTTACAACTCTCCCCCACTTATCTAGATTTCGTCCCTGAAATCTGCTCCCTTAATCACTCCTGACAGCGTGCATCCAATTCTCATTCTAGTTTCCATGACCAAAGATAACTCTTCGCTTGCCCGCAATTCCAATATTAGCATGAACTTGCTTCAAAACCTTGGAGAGATTGATCATGAAAGTCCCATCGATAATACGCCCAAACCAGTCCTCACAGCATGCCACACGAAATTATCACCAACCACCTCATGCCTACTCTATGACATCCTATGAACTTCAGACGCCTGTTGTCTGATAGTTCCTACAAAGCTTCATGGCTGACTCGATTGACATGCACCTCATCGACAGAGAACACAAAAGTATAAATCTAGATAAGCTATCCATACAACTCTAAGAGTAGGCCTCCTTGCCCATGCACATCATATCCAAAAATATCCAATCTATCAGAATCCAACACATAGCGCAGAACATACATAGGCCATTGGGCTATTCCCGCCCTACCAGTACCTAGAGACTCTCGGGGTCTTCCCTGACACGTCTGGCTCACAGGCTAGACTTTAGGTTCCCCGATCCGTCCACAGATAATGACTCAAATCCGAACCTACCACACTTGCCACCGCTGTTGCCCAAATCCGAACCAGAACAGCCAAAGACAACCTTCCCCCATAAGGATTGTACTATACGAGGAGGAATGAAAACCTTAAGAATCCCCATCTTGCCCTCCACCAAATATCGCTAATGGCAGCTTGTACGTCCTCACCGACATAATATAAGAATTCTAACTTTTAACAACTGACCCATAATCCCTATGGTAACACTAAGGCCTTCATCCTTCAAGCGTCCCGCGTGAACGACTATCCCAAAATGTAGTCCAAAGCGATTCCAAGCTAACCCAAAACACATCCGCCCAAACAAAACATAGAAGATAACGAGAACATAAGAAATGTCTGACCGGATCAATACTTGATGTCATCTCTGTCTTCACGCAGCAACCTTCCAAACCTCATTGCTGGCCCTCATAGCCTCATCCTATAACTTGCTTCCGACGACAAACCTCAGAGTGGTGTACGCTAGAGCCAACTCGCTCCCAGCACGACACCGACAATTGACTTCTCGTCGACCCTTGAAGTTGACACTACGAATCATTCACCCCTTCATAATAGTACCTCGCAATAAGTCGTCTCTACAACCGATAGAATGTTTATGGGGAAATCATGCCTACTGACAATTAGGAGACTAGTTATGTTTGATAAGGGAAGGTTTAAATGTTAACACCTACCCTAGATAGGGTTCAACCATTGTGAGCTCATCAATACTAATGTCTTTTGGATTAACTCCTATTTACGTATGGGATTGTTGGAAACAAATAAATTTCTTTATAAAAAATATGAAATTTCTCCAACTCCGTGACATATTTTATCCATCTATGTAATATCAATGGGGTTATGTTCTGCTTGAAGAGCGATTCATAATAATTTAACGTGCACCTAAATCAGAGTTAAGATGAATGAGTTAAAGTGACATGTTTTGAGTAAAAGATGGAACTTGAAAGTGGGGAAATAAGTTGTCCCGCATACGTGGGAAGGAAGACTTTTAGTGATTCTATATAACAAGGGGTCCCTTAGCATCTAGTTGAATGCTCAGAGTCAATGTAAGGGATACCACATGCTTGCGGGCGTGGGAGCTACGAGTTGTGGGATTTCACAGTTGAGTGTGTAAGCACATCACAATAACAACTCTAGCTGACCTGTAAGTTTAGACTGCCCCACTAGGTGTTTGGCTGACTAAGTGTGTCTTATCGACATGGGGCTGTGCTGATGCAAAACCAACCCTGATTCAGTTTCTTGTGGTTATGAAATTAATGTCCACCCTGAAATGTCATTTAAGGTTTGTAAATTCTCAATATTAATATGGTTTAATATAAGATAATAATGTATAATGGCAATTTCATGTTGAATTCCTCGACTATAAACTGAGAGTTAGACTCATTCCGGCATAAATAGAGAGACACATAATTGATGACAATAAAAAGCAAAATAAGGCTCAAATCAAATAGAGACTTGATAACACGTTCTTCTCTAGTGATATTTACAATCCAGGTTGGTCCAAATCAGACAATGAATAGTGCTCTAACTGTTGTTGCCTAGAAACTGAAAGAAGTGAACGAGTCTGTTCTAAGGAATCATCTCCAACACGAGTCATTGCCACCTATGGTTTGTTTTCTTTTTTTACCTTTCTGTTTAAAGTTTGAAAACTTTGGCCTTTCTAACTGTAATTACAAGCACTTTGGAAAAAATGCATTAAGCGAATAACTCCAACATAGTTTATATTTGTAAGTATGGAAGCAAATTGATGACAAAACCCTTATAAGTAACCACCGAGAAATATTTCATTATTGATGCATGGTTTAAGTGTTTATTGGAATATATTACTAATATGATCAAAGATTTATATAGATATCACCTCAAGACATCACATAATATCATCATGAACCGTCATTAGATGATATCTACTTCTTGAAACAGGATCCCGGGTTCACTCCAACTTCTGTTCCTTCGGCGTTTGTGCAGTTAGCAGTCACTGGATTCCCCTCTTGAATCGATACCAATGTTATATTTTCCATTATAATTCCAGAGCAATGTACAAACTTACTACAATTTAAATTGATAGCAATCTCGCTAGACGATGTGCCATTGAGATTCTCGTAAACCACGTCGTTTATTTTGACACCCGTTTTCTTGATCAAACACGAAAATTGGAATTTTAGCATCGTTCTGATAATGAATATGTGTTTACGCTAAAATCCAAATGATCTTTTTACCTCTTCTTTACATGTGCCACGAACGTCACAGTAGTTTTGGTCAATGATTATTGGGTTGTTGACAGCATCAAATACAATATTCTCAAAGGTAACATGCCGAATGTTTCCTTGCCCGCCCTGCCAAGTCTTGATTCGAGCTCCATTTGTGGTTCCTTTCAATGTGGAATCGTGTACACGAATGTTCTCAACCATAGCAACTTCTTTGTTCTTCCCTAGGCTCCCGATGCTGTAAATAAACCACACAAAAAGAGATTATGAGTAACGTGACCTGACAGTCTTGTACTGTGTTTGACTTCATGGGGGGTTAAAACTGATACAACTTCAATGCATGGAATTTTTTGTTCCATCAAATAAGGGTCGGACATGCAATCATGCATGACTTACTCTTGATCCCTCATTTGAGAAAAAAGACCTAAACTCCATTCTCATCATTAAATTAACCGTACAAACTAAGATTGTCTAGTTGCAACGAGTCGGCCAGTGTTGTTCCATCCCTATCTAATAGACACAATCAAAATATTTATAAGGTATGATAATATTATATGAGCATTTTTCTTGTCCTTTTCACCCTTGGAGTGGGATTAGGGTTGCTCACCTTATACCATGCCCAGGTCCACATTCTATATTGGCTATATCCATGTTAGATGTGTAGTCCCCTATTGAAATGCAGTCATCACCTGTGGGTGACATGTACAAAGCTGTCAATGCACTTGTATCTACACATATTTTTATATAAATTTTATGACATTTACAACAAACCTGTCCCAATAATTGAGTTGGTGATATTGACAAACTGAGAAGAGTGGATGTGAATGCCATCAGTGTTAGGGCTTCTTTCAGGAGATTGGATCGTCACATTATCAACATTAAACCCTTTCGAATAAAATATCAGTACATGCGTTTGTGGGCTATTGACGATATTAATGTTGCTGAGTGTTCCCTCCTTGCATGATATGAACTTGATGATCTACACCATTTTGACGACAATTGATTAATTGTAATGTACAAATATTGAGTGAAAGACTCTAGGTTTTGAGTCATACTTACTGTTGGTGCTAGTTTGGTGCACCCCTCCTGGAAACATGAAGAACGTTTTATCATGTAGGTTGGAAAAAATTAAGACTAAAAACTCTAATTTAGGATTCATTAACAACTTAAGATACCAGCTTTGGATGATCTCGACATGACTGGTCCCACCACCCCATTCCTTGTCCGTCTACAACCCCAGATCCATACACGTTAAGACCTGTTACATCTTTAAATGCTATCCATTGGCTTGGATCACGACCATTCCATGATTTCGGTGAACCCGTAGAGATAATTGTACCTAACACCTGAAAGATGAATCGATGTATGTAATGATTACAATGATTGTAACTACATTTTGTGATAAGATTATGAAAATGTTTACGTGACTTGATTATCCTTTTCATATTTAAAACAAACTAGTTTTTCAACTGTCCGCGCGATGCTGCGGAAGCCCGGTATATTGAAAAACGCAGCTCGACTAAAAAACAAATTATGTCAGGGACGAAAAATGTAACTTTAAAATATAATAAGGGACCAAAATCGTAACTTATAAAATACCAATAATATAACTTTATAATAAATACGGATGGAAATAATTAATTCGAAATTAGTTAAGGGGAAAAACCGTAAATATAAAAATTTGGTATAAGAAGAATCAAAATTGCTATTTCCAAATAAAAGTTTATTTGTAATTTATATCATATGTTTTAATAATTATACTATGATCTTAATTTAGTAAATATGTATCTGGAAAAAGAAAAAATGAAATGAACAGTAACATTGTGAGTGAATCGGAAGTTGGTAATTAATATATATATATATATATATATATATATATATATATATATATATATATATATATATATATATATATATATATATATATATATATATATATATATATATATATATATATATATATATATATATATATATATATATATATATAAATATATAATTGTTAACCATTAACCATCAATATGCAAATTCGGTTATTCTAAAACATGTGATTTAAAACTTGTGTTTTTTAATACAAACGTTTTTCTTAACATTGTCTTTTGTCTAAAGAAGTTTGTAAGATGATTAATTTATATAAATCAGTATTTTGGCCTCGTTTCATTATATAATACGTCAAACGGGAGTTATATATATAATATAGGGTTATTGTTACTGTAGCACAACAAAGTTCGATAATTTGTCCGGATTGGTCACTGAAGTTTTTTTTTTGCGCAATAGGTCACTAAAGTTAAATTTTACGTCCTAAATAGGTCATCGACGTTAAAACTAACTGGTTTTCATGTTAGTGTAGGGACCTATTTAACACGGAAATTAAACTTTAGTGACCTATTGCGCAAATAAAAAACTTCAGTGATCAATTCGGAAAAAAAAACTTCAGTGACTTATCGCGACCACAAATACCATAGTCGGTCTCAATCTCGCACTCTCCGTCTTGAATCTCTCTTCTCTGTTCTGCTCTCTATCGCCATCTCTCTATCTCTTTTTCTGGCATTGATCATGAATCACAACCGCTGTCCGTGTTGTATTCCTCTGTACCACTACTGGGTTCTTACGGTGTGCTTGTGGGTCCACGGAGAAGGATAAACGGGTTAAACGGGGGTCATTCACCAACATTTCTTCTAACTCGTCAAAGTAACAGAAGGCTAGGACTCATTGCCGGACTGTTTTGCCTGTTTCCAACCATGTAGATAGTCGTAGCAGGAAATCGACTCTGATGAAACTACGAGATGACGTGCCCATTTAATCTATTAGGAATATCAAATTCCCCTATGAAACCTCCGCTATCAAATTCCTCTATAAAACCTGCGATGCAGTTTTGATGATAACCGAACCGCAAACCGCAAATGGGGTTTTTCATACAAAATAACTGAACAGTGTGGTTTTTTAATGTGATGCGCTTTTTCGGTTTTAACAGAACAGTGTGGTTTTTTAAGGGCGATGAGGTTTTTCGGTTTTAACCGAACAATGTGGTTTTTTTAATGCGGTGCGTTTTTTTCGGTTTTTCTTGCAGTTTTTTCAGTTTTAATATAAGATACACGGTGTGGTTCGGTTTATATTGCGATTTGCGGTTCGGTTCTTACAAGCGGCGCGGTTCAGTATTTTACGGTTTTTATAAAATTAAAAATCGCACCGCACCTAAAATTTTTGGCTTTTATGAAAATAAAAATCGCACCGCACCGGCGGCGGCTGTGATTCGCGATCAATACTAGAAAAAGAGATAGAGAGAGGGCGAGAGAGAGCGGAACAGAGAAGAGAGATTCGAGACGGAGAGGGCAAGATTGAGACCGACTATAGTCTTTGTGGTTGCGATAGGTCACTGAAGTTTTTTTTTTCTGAATTGGTCATTGAAGTTTTTTTTTTGTGCAATAGGTCACTAAAGTTTAATTTACGTGTTAAATAGGTCCCTACACTAACGTAAAAATCAGTTAGTTTTAACGTCGATGACCTATTTAGGACGTAAAATTTAACTTTAGGGACCTATTGTGCAAAAAAAAAAGCTTTAGTGACCAATCCGAACAAATAACCAAACTTTGTTGTGCTACAGTAACAATAACCCTATAATATATTGTAAACTTGATATTTGGTAGTTGACATATATAAAACACATTTGATTACATGAGTAATGATATTGGCTGTTCAAATAGATTGTTTTTATAGTTTATTAAAGGATTAAATATGATACAAATATAAAAAGAAAACTATCTGAAATGTTCACTTAGCCCCTCACATATTATTTTCAGCATTAAAAGTATCGTCACTTAACTTTTCGGCTCAATTTATGTTAAAACTAAGGGAAGTGATATTTTCACTTGAAAATTTGATTCATTCACATGATGTACAACAAACTTGCAGCTATCATACAAGTCAATAAAATATATATTTAATGTGGATGAATCAATTTCTTAAGTGAAAAATATGTATTTGAAACTTTCAATACTTCAACTTCCTATTATTACATATGCCATTAATTTACTTTAATACAAAATTTCTTCACATTTCAACTAATTAACCACTACAACCCAAAAGTTTTTAAACTTATGGTACTTAATTGCTACTTATGACACATTGGTTTTATATATATATATATATATATATATATATATATATATATATATATATATATATATATATATATATATATATATATATATATATATATATATATATATATATATATATATATATATATATATATATATATATATATAGCTTATGTTGCTAGAATTTGGAAAATAAGATGGAGTAAAAGATGACTTGATAACATATCATATTTACGTTAGATACGCGTATTTATTTATAGTAAACTAGAAAGAATGAAGATAAATAAGTAAAAACAAATGATAAGTCGCAAAAAAAAAAAGTATTGGTGCGTGCTTAGTTCTACTGACAAGATATCCGTACTTTTAAGATTAATGTTATCTGGTAAGAAAAAGATATAAAGTTGTGAGGTTGTTGTATTCTCAGTTGTTAAAGATTTAAAATTTTAGATCTTTTCACATAAATACAGCAAAAATAAAACTTTGGGGTAAACATACTTAAGAAAATTTAGATAATAAGATTAACAAAAGTGAAACTTGATTATTATTTTATACTATATTTTGTAAAAGTAGTATAAAAGGATGATATATAGAGATTAGGAGCAAACAATGTTTACTTTTTTAATTAAAGAAAACTAAAAGTTATGATAATATTTAATTCTTTTATACATTCGCATCATATTTTAAATTCCAAATTCATATTGTTTTTAGACAAAATTTCATAAATGGTCCCTGTGGTTTCCGAAAAAATCAAGTTTCGTCCCTAACTTTCAAAAACCTCAAGGATAGTCCCTATGGTTTGAAAACTTTTTCTAAATCGTCCCTCCGTCAGTTTTTGGCTGTTAAGTACATAACGGACAAGGCTAAAATGGTCTTTTCCGTAACTACTATTTAGTTTCTTTTTCCTTTTAATTTTAAATACATTTTTTAATAATTTTGGATTAATAAAAGCTAACCCTTTCCCACCACCCTCCGTTCTCTCTCTCTCTCTCTTCCTTGCACGAGATCATCTCCATCTCTAATCATCATCCAGTTCATTTCTAAGATAGCCTCACCCCCGTCAAGAACCATCGCCTAGTTGATCTTCTTCTCCTACCATGGCTCCGCTTCTTCTCCCACCATGACTCTTCTTCATCTCCTATCGCTAACCTCTTATCTATGAACCCAGATCGAAGACACAACTCAAAGCCCTAACCCCCTTTAAGACCGTCTCTTCAAATAAATCCACCAACAGCAAACCCACATCGAAACTCGAGGAGAGGTTGAATTAGAAGAATCAACTTGCTGAGTTTGTGTCGTAGATTTAAGTGTTTCTAAATTCCTTAATCGAATGTATATGTTGATCAACAAAGGCCCGAAACTCGATTGTCGGAAGAAACGATACGGCGTCGATGATGGATCGTTGAGGGAAAGTGTAAGCAAGAGGCGGAGAAACTCGATTGGTCAGAGTAACTCGTCACAGGATTGAATCTTCAACAAGGGCTCCAATCGTGAACCTCCTCCCGTCGATTCATTGACTCCCATCGATTTATTCAATCGGGATTATTCAATAGGAGGTGATATCATCATCGATTTATTCAATCGATATTTCACACAGCTGATTGATGCCCAAAGTTTGTGATTAACTGGAGTTCAAAGTTTGTGATTGCTTGATTGAGCCGATTGATTTCACCCACCCTTATCGTTTGATTGCTTGATTGCTTGATTGCAATCACCAGACCTTATCGCCACCACCAGAATTCAAACCTAGTGTTCAATGAATCGATATGCTTGAATCTGTTTGCGGTTAGCTTGGACTGCCCCACAAAGCTTGGACTGCCCCACACGACTTCCGGTGATGGCGAGGTCCAACGCCATCAACTACCTCATCACAGCCATACCGTCAGGATCGACAGAAATCCTTCGTCGGATTCTTCTTCCCGCCTAGCAGCCGTCACACACCATTACCTCCATGGCGGATTCTTCTTCGTCGGATTCTTTTCCCAGTATCAACGCCGCCGACATTGTGTCTTTTCTCCAAGAGATTAACTGAATCGAGGGATGATTTTTGCTCCAGTTAGAAGGATCATATCCGAATACGATCTTGCATATGTTATCAAACGCAAATCTCTGAAGTATATCTATGTGTGTGTGTGTGTGTGAAGGAGAGAGAGAGAGAGAGCAAGAGAGAGAAGCGGAGGGTGGGGTGGGAAGGGGGTGGGGTGTGGGTTTTTTTAATATAAAGTTTTTATAAAAGTGTATTAAAAAGGAAAAAGAAAAAAGAAAAAAGAAACAAAAATAGTAATGTTCACAAATGGTCCATGTTAGTGAAAAGACTGTTTTCCCCCATCCGTTATGTACTTAACGGCCAAAAGTTAACAGAGGGACCATCCATGAAAAGTTTTCAAACCACAGGGACCATCCTTGAGGTTTTTGAAAGTTAGGGACCAAATCAGATATCTTTTGAAACCACAGGGACCATTTATGAAGTTTTGTCTTGTTTTTATTTGACTCCTTAGTCTTTAAATGATTTTCTTATTTTTATTTTGTTGAGAAAAATAGATAAAACCATATTTATCTATCTCATTTCATTTATTTGTATTTTTATGGTTATATTAGTTAATAATATATATTTTAAATTTAAAATTATAAAACAAGAAAAAGAAATAAAAATGACAAATTTTATATCATTATTATTTTTCAGTTCAAGGGCATGTCTAAACATAGAGGGTTTCAAAGTTTTTATCGGCAAACAACTAGAGGAAAATATAGAAAGACAAAACTTTCTAATACAAGTAACTTTTTTAATAAATGAAAGTGAATACGGGTATCATATAATTGATTTATTTTTAGTTTTTCATATTTTGATTAAATATAAAGCGTTTATGTTTATATTTGATCGGTCAATATATTTTTAGTATATTAATTTACTCCTGCGCAACGCGCGGGAATACACCTAGTATATTATAATAGAGACCATCCAAATCAATGTGGTTCAAGATAGCTCATATATTAGCACCACATTCATTTGAAACTCCCACTACAACTCAAGAGTTTTTTAATTTATGTATACTTAATACTTACAACTCAAGAGTTTTTAAGTTATGATTATTAATTGGTAATGACTTTTTATTTTCCTTATCTATATACATTGTAACTTATATTAGTAGTATATAAATAAGTTTTGCTCACAACATATGTTTGAAGAGATTTGCAATCTATATCTATATCTATATCTATATCTATATCTATATCTATATCCATATTTATATCTATATCTATATCTATATCTATATCTATATAAATCTTATAAAAGAGGTCATCCAAATGAATATGGTTCAAGATAGGTATAATTCTTGCACCATATTCATTTGAAACCTCCACATCTTCATCTTTCAACTAATTATTAAAAACCACTCAAGAGTTTTTTTAACTTATATCTTATAATTACTAAGTATTTAAACTAATAATGATATAATTTATGAGTATCAAATGAATTGTAGTTGAATAGTCTTTTTTACTATAAAAAGAGGACAATCATTTGAGTAACACACAAATACAAATCTCATACAAAGTGGGAAAAATCATATAAAGAGAAGAATGCAAATATTTAAAGATATTTGTGTTGGTTTAAGTTTTTTTTATATATTTCGAGCCATCTTACAATGTTAAAGTTTTAAATTTGGATTTTTTTATATATTACTAGAGAAAGTTAATAGTTTTTGTTATCTTTTATATATTTAAAATGATCATACAACCATTATCGACGAAGAAAATATATCTGTGTATGAAACACATTTCACAATGAAATTAATCTATTTTATTATGTTTTATGTTTATTTTGTAACTCAAGCTTAAGCTTATGTAACTATTTGGTGATTTGTATTTTTATTTGAGATTTTTAGTATTGTTATTTTATCAATTAGAATAGTATACATCTTTATGTAATACAAGCTTTGATATTTTATTATCATGTGTTACGTTTTTTATTTCAAAATAAAATCTTATTAATATATTTAGGTGTTATAATATTTTGAAATAGCTTTATACTAATTAGTTAGAGATATATATATATATATATATATATATATATATATATATATATATATATATATATATATATATATATATATATATATATATATATATATATATATATATATATATATATATATATATATTATATTTTAGTATTTATATTTAAACGGACATTCGAGAAAATTATAAAAAAAACATAAACGCTTGAAGAGATTTTTGGAAAAAAATAAAAGATGTAGATCAATACATAATTGTTCTTGTCTATCTAATAAAAATATAATTAATACTTTAATTAATCAAATTGAATAGTTTTTATAAAATACTTAGTAATCATATATAATTAATACTTAAATTTGATCAAATTGAATAGTTTTTGCAAAATACTTTGTGTATATATATATATATATATATATATATATATATATATATATATATATATATATATATATATATATATATATATATATATATATATATATATATATATATATATATATATATATATATATATGTGTGTGTATTTTTCCTTGAATCTCATTTACTTAAAACTCTCATGAGTTTTCCAAAATTTTTTAATAATAATGTTAACGGTAGTTTATAATCATAAATATTACGATAAAGTTATATATTATAATGATATTATCACATGAATCATGGTAATTCATTTTAAATAAACGTTAGTTTTTAATTGTTTAAAGTTGATGATGAAACATGATTCTAATTTATTGTATATGTAATTTTTAGAATTACATGTACGTAAAAACACGCTTTTAGTATGCTTATTAAATCAATACAAACATTATCATTATTTTGTAATCATAAATATTATGACAAATTTAGATATTATAATGATATTATCAAATTAATTAAGGTAGCTTATTTTAGTTAAACATTAGTATTTAGTTGGTTAAGTGTTGACGATAAAAATATGTTTTTAATTTTATTGTATGTGCATTTTGTAAAATTAGTTAAACCGGTACATAACGATCTAAAACTTTATCATTCATTAACATTAGCGGGCTCTGCGTTTGGATCACAACAGTTTTTTTACATATTTAATTCATCAATTGAAAATTTTTTAGTTAAATTTAACGCAAAATCCGTTTTTTAAAATTAATAATCTTTTTATCAACCTTCAAGAACCAATTTAGTTGAAGTTGAAAAATATATGATATTTTTTTTTATTTTTCATTGTTTTAAGTAGCATAAATATCAATTAACTATTTTAAGTTGAAAATACTATTTGAATTGTATAAGATTAGTTAGAAATTAGAGAGTTTTGACATTAAAATAAATATTCAATTAAATTTGTTTATTTTCATTAAATATGTGGTTTTAATATAACCCCACATGAAAAGACTTCATTTCAACTAGAGATTTCTTCATTGTGGTGACATATACTAAGATAAGTGAATTCAGTCTATTAAAAGATGAGTGAGTTATTCAAGTGCAGTTATATGCATAATGCAATATGGAAAACAATCAATATTAAGAATAAAAATGATATACTGAGATTGGAGATGATATTTGCTAATGATATAGTATATTTGTGTTTATATTTATATTTTCTCTGTAGTTATTGTTGATAGATACATTACTATGATGTAAAATAAATTAAATATTTATTTTGAAGCATAATAATAGGAATATTATTTCTTTAATTGGATTATATTTTTATAACTTCTATTAATATTTTAACTACATAATGTTTTTCCTGCGCAACGCGCGTGCATTCGCTTAGTATATCTTATAAAAGAAGCATATTTTCAAGCATCACATTGATTTGAAACTTCCATGTCTTTTCATATTTCCAATGACTTTTCAAAAAAAAATTATATAATTATTACTAATTGCTTCATCATAACCACATTTTACAATCACCTAGAATATGTGTATATTTAATAAAAAACTATCATGGAGTTTTGTTCTTGCATTTCTAGTAAAAAAATTAATATTTAAATTTGATCGAAATGAATGGCTTTTACAAAATACTTAGTAAATTATATATAATTAATATTTAAATTTGATGAAATTGAATAATGTTTACAAAATAATTAGTAAATCATATATTATAATTATCTGCTAAAATATGGAGTTTTCTAATATATATAAGTGCATTTTACAATTATCTATATATTATAATTATTGATAGATGTATTTTTCCTTCAATCGCCTTTATTTAAAACTCTTATGACTTTCAAATTCTTTTCAATAATAATATCAACGTTAGTTTATAATCATAAATGATATGATAAAGTTATATATTATAATGATATTATCACATGAATCATGATAATTCATTTTAAATAAACATTAATTTTTAATTGTTTAAAGTTGACGATGAAACATTATTTTAATTTTATTGTATATGTAATTATTAAAATTAAACGTACATGACAACATGATTTTAGTATGCTTATAAAATCAATACAAACATTATCATTAGTTTGAAATAATAAATATTATGACAAAGTTAGATATTATAATGATATTATCACATTAATTAAGGTAGTTTCTTTTAGTTAAATATTAGTATTTAGTTCTTTAAGTGTTGGCGATAAAAATATGTTTTTAATTTTATTGTATATGTAATGTGTAAATTTAGTTGAACCGGTACATGAGAGTCTGAAGCTTTATAAAAATTTAATATTAGCTGACCTTGAGTTTGGGGCATAACTGGTTTCTTAGATATCTATCCTATCAGAAGATAGTTTTATCAATAGGTATATTATTATTTTGTATTTAAACTAAAAATGCTTTTTAAAACTTTAGTCTATTGTCATTTTTTAAATAATAATTCATTAATGTTTTGTTATAAGAAACATTTTTGTCTCTTTAACTACTACAATTCAAAAGTCGTTTTAACTCATGATATTTAATTCATCAATTGAAAGGATTTTAGTTAAATTTAACGCAAAAAATCTGTATTTTAAAATAAATAATTTTTGTATCCACATTCAAGAACCAATTTAGTTGAAGTTAAAAAAATATATGATATTATTTATTTTTCATTGTTTTAAGTATCATAAATATCAGTTAACCATCTTAAGTTCAAAATATCATCTGAATTGTATACAATTAGTTAGAAGTTAGAGAGTTTTGATATTAAAATAAACATTCACTGGAATTAGTTTATTTTCATTAAATATGTGGTTTAATAAAACCACATAAAAAGACTTCATTTCAACTAGGGAGTTCACCATTGTGATGACATTTACTAAGACAAGAAAGGTTAATCCATTGAAAGACGAGTGAGTTATTCAAGTGCAATTGTGTACGATATGAAAAACAGTCAATCTTATGAATAAAAATAATATACTGAGGTTGTAGATGGTATTCGTTAAAGATATAGTATATTTGTGTTTATATTTATATTTATTTGTAGTTATTGTTGATATATACATAATTATGATGGAAAATAAATTAAATATTTATTTTGAAACATAATAATCTGAATATTATTTCGTTAATAGGATTCTATTAGAATAGTTGCTTTGAAATTATTTATTTTCAACTTTCTAATAAATGCTTTTTTATATTTTGGTTGAAGATAATATCAACAATTTACATTAATCTTTAATTTTAGTATAATAATAATTATTTCATATTTAATGACAATAAATTAATTATTTTTGACATATATCTATTAATTTTTTGATTACAAAATGCTTTCCTGTGCAACATGCAGGCGTTCGCCTAGTTCAAATATGAAGTGTTGAAAAAGTAAGTTTGTGGCATCAATGATTATTGCAATATATAGTGTTTCTATATATGAAATTTATGTTGAATTATATATATTCTCTTTATACGACTTGTAAGTGTTTAATATGTTTTTTAATACAAATGTTAAATACTTAGTATTTAAAGTAATATTATATAATTCGTGTTTGGTTTTCCATGTTTCTATTTTAAAATTTAGCACAATGATGACATGTTTATTTGTATTTTGAGATAATCATATTTTAATTGTTTGTTTACTATTTAACTTTACTTATTAAAATTAATTGTTGTATACAGAAATTTCATGGTTAAATAAATGTAATAGGAAGATAAGTCGTTGATGAATGTGCGACGAAACTTCATTAGTGAAAACCATTCATGATGATATTTAAAAATTATATTATTTTGGTCATGTTGAAAATTTTATTAATTTATATGCTTACTCGTTAACTTAATGTAAAATAACAAACTTATTTCATTTTTATTATTTTCATGTTCAAAAACTTAAAATCTTAAACTTATGATAAATTAATGATATAGACTTTGTTGATTGATTAATTAATAGGTTTTACCTATATAAGAACATTAAAATATTAAAAACATACTTGCTTCACTTCTCTTTTTAGTTACTCACACATTCGTTTCACGTTTTTCAAAATTTGATGATTCTTCCCATAATCTTAGAGGATCATTTTTGGTCTTACTTTTATGGTTAATATTATATTGTCATCGTGTTTGGTCGTTAAAGTTTCTATTTTAATTTTTAGTACAATGATGTCGTGTTTATTTGTATTTTGAGATAATTTTATTTTAATTGTTTGTTTTACTTTTTAGCTTACTTATTAAAAATAATTGTTGTATATATAACTTTCATGGTTAAATAAATATAATAAGAAGATATATTGTTGATAAACGGGTGACCAAATTTCATTAGTGTAAATCATTAATGAGAGAGTTTACAAATTATGTAATTTTGCTCATGTTAAAAATTTTATTTTATATAGTTTCTACTTTTAAATTAAGCAATCTATAAGCTTAGTCATTAGTGTAATGTAAAATAATAAACTTATTTTATTTTTATTATTTTCGTCTTCAAAAAATTAAAATCTTAGTTATATAACTAAATCCAAATACAACTCCTAAAAAGTTAAAATCAGACTAAAATCAAATCCAAAAGATCGGTCACCTACGCAACATACGGGTATACATCTAATATTTTAGATAATTGATTGGTTTTGTAAGAATATTAACCATCTACACATGAGTAGAGAGAAAACATCTGTCGACAATTTTGTAACCGACCAAATCGGTTAATAGTAGAATCTTTTCATAAATAGAGTGAATATTAAAGTTGGGAAACTTTAACTATAGATGTCTTTATGAAGGAGCAAAGTTGACTTTTCATATAGTTTGTTTGTTTTTTACCTCATCAACCCAACAAAAAAAATACTTTAAGTATTTGATTTAACGAGATAGGGTTTGCATACGCACAAGAATACAATTATCGTTAATAGTTATAAGATAAAAAGACTAAAATAGCTTAATCATATTAGGGCTTTATTTAGAATAACAAAAATTAAGCATCATTCATTAAAATAGCCAAGGAAATCGTATTGGGCTATTCCCACCTGCGATTTCGTCCCCTGCCAGCGATTTGCTTTGAATTGCAATATAAAAAAACGAATTGGGCTATTCACACTCACTTGCCATATAGCCAAGGAAATCGTATTGGGCTATTCACACTCACTTGCAAAATGCTCCCAACTGCCTGCAAAATCCTCTCTCCCACCTGCGATTTCCTCATAGGTATTTCGGAAAAACACTGACGAAATCACAGGTGATAGGCCCCTCTGCGATATCCTCTAGAGGAAATCCTAGGTAAGGCCTATCACTTGCAATTTCCTCTCTAATTCATAAAACCTTACGATTTTATGCATTAAATGGTTATACAATATGCATAAGAAACTTGTATGTACGTTAATCTAAGGCTTAATACGTGAAATTTTTAACTATGGAGAATTAATACAAAAAACAACATAAGATTTGAGATACTTGGAGAATCCAAGATGTAAATTTCTAGACAGCCATTAGAGAACATTTTTCGTCTCTAGGAAAGAAAAAAATGAGCTTTTTTTTGGAGGTTTATATACGTTGGGCTGATGGGCCAAGCCCACTATAAATCGCAGGTCAGGGAAGGAAAACGCAACCCATAAGGGGCAAATCGCAGGTGGGAGGAAGAGCTGGCCATCAAATAGCAGGTGGCATGAGAAAATCGTAGGTGGGACTGGCCACATGCAATTTGGTTGGCTATTTTGAGATATGAGTATGAATTTGTGCTATTTTGAAGAAACTCGTTATGAGATTAGGCTATTTTAATCTTTTTCTCTAGTTATAAACGGTCAACTTATTTTGTTGAAGATAAAAAGCCATGCACACGAATCATATTTTATTTTATAATCAAAGAAAAAGTTAATTTGTATATATATTACCAAACAAATGTATTAAAAATATATATAAAACACAAATAAATGTTACCTTGAAATGAATGTTTTGAGGATTACATGGTCCAGAAAACATGAGAGGATTCAACAAGAAGGTCCCTTCTGGAACTATCACCCTTGCATATTGTGTTCTTACTTTACATGCATCTCTCCATGCATTCACAAATGCATGAGAATCATCGATTTCTCCAGAACCACTAGCTCCATAATTGTAGACATTGAATTCATCAATATGCAAAGCAATGGCACCAGTAACCAAACCTAGAAGGAACATCAACAGAGACATGTTTTCCTTATTAACACAAAAGAAGTAGAGAGAACGAGGATTTCATAAGAACAATGATATCCTAGAGGGCTACAGGTAAATATGGTAGAATGATGGTGCAAATGGGTAAGTTAAAAGGTGTTAAATATATGAGCAATTTTAATAAGATGTAACAAGCAACAAGTACCACCGTAATGTAAACTTAGCATTTGACCATTCAAAAGTTAACTTGTACCATATGACATCACTACTAGAAAAGGGGTAAATACCCATAGAAAATACCCACGCAAAATTTGTGTGGGTAAATACCACGATTTTCACACGCAAACGTGACACAAAATGAAACCCTAACTTTACCTACGAAATTGTAACGAAACGCTTTACCCACACACAGAGGTGGAGCGTAGGAGAATGTGTTATTATGGGGTGTGTGTGTGTGTGTGTATATATATATATATATATATATATAAAAAGAAATAAGAAAAAGAATAATTATATGGGGTGTGGGTGTGCCATGAAATATCACCCACGCAATATTGTTTGGGTAATTGGCTAAATTTCTAGTAGTGCATGATCTAATCGCAAATTAATGGGAAATTTTGAGAAATATTTAATATAAATGCCATAGAACCGTCTAATCTGTATCTAAATATGTAATCTGATGAAATTTATTATTGACTAGGCGAATGATCGCGCGTTCCGTAGAATAAAATTATCCACTTAAAATTTTGAAAAATACATGTCGACAATAAATACGTTATTGATATTAATTATGAAATAATAATGCTTATATTAAGTTGATATATAAAATAATTATTATTTGAATGTATTAAAACAATATCATTCAATAACATTTACTTGCAGCTTTTGTTCGAATAAAACTAAATATGGTTTTCGATTTATTATTGTTTTTAGCATTATGATTATTTAATTTAAAAATTACTAATTTGGTCTTTTTTATTTCGATTATATGATGATTATTTATAATATGAAAATCATTGTTTGTAATGTAATGTAATATAATTTACAGTTTTATGTTTTTATAACCAATTAATTAGAAATTTTTTAATTATTATAAACTTTAGTTTTTGAAAACTTTTTAGTTAAAAAGATATGACGATTTATGTTTCATATTTAAAACATTTGATATTTTTAACCATTTTAGAAAGTCTATTTTTAAGTTTATTTGATATTTAATATTTAATATTATATTTAAATTAACAAATTAAGTATATTTTATTTATAATATAAACAGTCTACCATTAATATCATAATATTTAAAGGTAATAACATATTTTAGTTGATAAATTAGATATACTATGTTGGAAGTTGAAAATTTGGAGGGTTTCAAATCAATATGATATAAGAAAAAATGCTTCTTTTAGAGTAATTCTATACATACCCATATGGTCTAATTATACCCCCTAATTTGATTTTTTGTTTTTTTCTTGTTTTTATTTTTGTCTTTTGTCTATTTTGTTTGTTTATTGTCTTTTGCTTTTTCTATTTCTTTTGTTTTATTAATAGTTTTTTATTTGTTAGTAATATTATTATTATTATTATTATTATTATTAGAAAAACAATAATAATAAATTTACTTTTTATAATATTTACGTTTTAATAACAATAAACAATAGTTTTTTTAAAGTAATTATGATATAACGAACAACGTTTATAATTTTATAAAATTATGTCAGATTATATCAAAACGGTTATGTCAAATTCGAACGAATGTCAAATTAATGAATTTAGTTTTTAGAATTTTTACGTTTTATTAACAATAAACAATAATTTTTTAAGTAATTACGACACAAATGATGTAAGAACCCGAGAGAAATTGTAATAAAATGTAAAATAATTATGTTTAATAGTAAAGTAAGAAAGAAGGGCAAAATGGTCTTTTGCCATATTTTGGGATCTTAATGTGAAGTATTTTGTGTTTGTGGCAATATTGTGAGAAATAAAAACACTTGTGAATTAAAAGTTTGACTTTTGTGGTCATAATAGGAGAAATGGAACTAGGGGGTTGAAATTGGAATTTTTGGAACTATAAATAAGGGGGAAGACTCTCTAAACTCCCAGAAGATTTCAGAAGTATCGGGAGAGAGCGAGAGTGATCGAGAGTTTGGGCAGAAATTGAGGATTTACGGGAATTAGAAGCCAAGTTTCGAAGCTTAAGAGGGAATTCTTCAATAAGAAGGTTAGTAATCAAGCTTTCTAACCTAATTTCTTGTGTGTTCATCCCGGGGACAAACTAAAATCTGAAATCATGGTCATGGTTTAGGTTGTTCCTATGATTTCCTCCATCTAAACAAGTTTAAACAACTAAGTAAACACACAAATCTTAAAGGTGTTGAGAAAGTAGGTTGCTATTGTCAAGGAATTGAGATTTTGATCAAGAACTCTAGATTGTGAGTTCTTGTGATCAAGTTGATTCCAAAGATTTATAATAAGTCCCAGAGGTTATATTGATCAAAATAAACCAGTAGAAACAATTATAAATTGGTAATTTGGATTTTTGGACCAAAAATGTCAAAAATGGGTTTTTGTGGAATTTGGATGGAATCATTGATTCCAAGGTTAAAAGACTTGTTTAAAAGATGAGTTTTGGTCCTGGAATGAGTTTAAAACGATTAAGTAAGTCATAAAGAGCTTAATATGGAAAAATGGAATTTACAGCACAAAAATCGGACATTCTGATCTGCACCAGCAGCGCTCGCGACGCGACGCTCCTGCCCTTGGTCGCGACGCGAGGCTGGAAACCTTCGAGTCGTAACAAGACCTTTGGTCGAGTCGCGAAGGATGCAGTCTTCGAGTCGCGACCACACCCTTGGTCGCGTCGCGAGGCGGCGCCAGCAGACCATGCAGAGATTTTGAGTTTTTAGATTTCGACCAAAACTTGTCCGTTTGACCTCAAATTTTAAACATAGGTTTATTATGGCCCAAAACTTTGTAGAAAATTGTCGGAACCGAAATACGACTTCCCGAGGGTACTGTAGTAAAATACGCGTATTTCGGGAAAATTTACAAATTAAAGGAAGTTATTGTAATGAGCGTTGTAGCCTAATTATAATTAGTAGTTGCATAGTATGGCACTCTTGTGCTGTAAAATTAATTGTTATATATATACAAATTGAATATAAATGTATATTTTTCAAATGATAGGTGGTGGTTCAAATACGAATAACCAAGTGAAAGGAAAAGGAGTTCAAGAAAACTAAATAACTCCTAGGTAACTCGAGGTGAGTGTTATGTGGATTTTCGGGTACATAGCAAAATGAGTTTTATTTAAAATGTTTTGGAGTCAAAGTGGTTTTATGACTTTAAAAGTATTTTATGAAAAGTATGATAGAACGTGTAAAGAAAGAGAACCAGAAATACAGTGAACTAATAATGTGATTGCCCATGATGATAAATTGCTTAGTATCCGGATAAAGACCACTGCCTGCTGCGGTAGGGGTGGCAATAAGACACTACTGGGATGGTACCTCCCGTCGCGAAGTAGTTGTCTTACCTTGATAGATGAATTCGTTTCATGCTATTGAGGAAGCAGTTATACGGGTGCGTCTCGTATAAAACCTACGGGTGCGCTCGTGGGAATGTACCAGCACATAATAAGGAATACCTATGGGTGCGCTCATAGGAAAGGAAATAATGGAAATTTAAGGAATTATGTATTATTGGCAAACTGTTTTGGGTCTAAACCCATAATGCTCACGAGACATTATGTCTCACGTATTTTTTTTTAAATGCTATGTACTCAGGTAAACAGGAAGGGCGTTGAATGAGTCGGGTGGGACCGTAGCTTCTGTTGTATAAAAATGTAAAATAAACAGGTTTGAACTATGGCTATGATATGTATTTGTGATACCCCGTTTGTAAAAAAAATAAACGGTTTGTACAATTAAATATTTGTATTATAAGTTTGAAAAAAAATGTTGTAAAAGCTGGGGTGTTACAAATGACGTTTATAATTTTGAATCTTTTTGTCAAATTATATCAAAACGGTTATGTCAAATTCGAATAATGTCAAATTAATGAATTTTAGCTTTTATAATTTTTACGTTTTAGTAACAATAAACAATAGTTGTTTTAAGTAATTACGATTTACGACACAACCAACAACGTTTATAATGCTATAAAATTTTGTCAAATTATATTAAAACAGTTATGTCAAATTCGCATACACAAGCCTGGACAAATGAAGATGGTGTACTACTTGGTCGACGGATCAAGAATGACGATTTGCAGCTAATAATAACGTGAATTACAATTACCTAAAAACGGTATAAACCTGAAGGATTTTATAAAAAATAAATTCTACATATAACCACTTGGTTTATAAACAACTGAATAAATTCGAACGACAAAAAAAGAGGCATTAGATTATTAATAAACACGAACGGTTATAATTTTATAAAAGCTAATAATAATAAATATAATTTAATAATAATAATAATAATAATAATAATAAAAGAAAAACGGTATAAACCTGAAGGATTTTATAAAAAATAAATTCTACATATAACCACTTGGTTTATAAACAACTGAATAAATTCGAACGACAAAAAAAGAGGCATTAGATTATTAATAAACACGAACGGTTATAATTTTATAAAAGCTAATAATAATAAATATAATTTAATAATAATAATAATAATAATAATAATAAAAGAAAAGACAACAAAAGACAAAATTAGGATAAAACAAATTAGTTAGTCAAAGCATGATGAGTGTATTGATTAAAAAACTAATTTAAGTAAAACTCATTTTGATTTGATGGCTATTAAGGGCGTATAATATGAAATGATGGGGGAGGTATTTATAGCAACTCTTCTTTTATAATAGATATAGATGACATGTTTTGCTTTATCTTTATCCCCAACCCCAAAAGATCAAATATTAGCAACCTCAAACATCACACACCAAAAAGCTTCAAAACAAACATATGAGAGGTAAATTAGATACTCATCAGACTGTTAACAGAAGCTTTCCAAAAGAGAGAAACTAAATTGGAGGAAAACCCCACAATACCATTGACAACCGTCGAACCCAAAACCCAAACAAGCCGCCCCTTACATACAAAATTCGTGACCAACTCCACAATTTACATCAATTATTTTTTGCTTTATGTTTTGTGTCAACAAGATAATATGTTAAAAAAAAGTTATTTAGTATTTCGTGAGATTATATTCTTATTAGAGAAAACAAGTAGAAGAAACAGACGAAACAAGTGAACGCAAAACCATTTGAATAAATTACGGGAGATCATTAATTGTCATGACGGGAGATCATTAATTGTCATGAAAAGTATAAAATTAATTATGGTTGAGGAAATTGTCACGTTTGGCATCTATTTGTTAGTTGGTTGCTCAATAAATTATCAAACGTATGTTGGTCGGCAACCATTAGACTTTTGTGCGGATAGCCGAATATGCTCCATTTCAAATGATGTTTTGTTGGTCTTTAAAAACACCTTCAACTTAAAAAATAATTTAACTACTACAGAAAGTTCATAAAAAGCTTTTTTTTTGAACCGGCAAGAATTTAATAAAAAAAGCTTCAATGCAAGGCGCCCAAAGCAAAAAAGAAACAAAACAAAAACAGTTACATAGAGTTTAGAGGATAACAGCACCAACAAGTCCAAGAAATGTTTCCCAATTTTCTCCTATGTTTTACCCACCCAAAGACCATAGAAATAACTTGATCCGTTGTTTTTGCCAGGGATGAGGCATTTTTATTAAACGTCTTGTAGTTTCTCGCCTTCCAAATACACCAAAATGCACCGTACACTATTGCCATAAGGATAATTCTCTTCTTGGGACAATGTCCCCCCAATAGGCTGCAAAATTAATGATTTCCCCCAATGTTGAGAATTTGTGATTTCGAATGTTGCACCATTTAAACAACCAAAACAAGACTTCCTGTGCAAACACACAATCGACAAGCAGATGGTCAGATTGCTCTTCAACAACATTACATAAGGAACATACATTTGAGGGTATGTTTACACCAGCCGGAGTAAGGCCAGTGACGTAGGAATCCGGTCTTGACAGGCTCTCCAGATAAAGATTAGGACTTTAAGCGGAACGGTATTACACCAGATCATTGTTTTTGGAGAGGAGGTAGTAAGGTAGTTGTCAATTCTTTCTCTCAATCGATCAACACGGAATAAGCCATCAGGTGCCAAAGAGAACTTTTAGGTGTCCTTCGAATTAGATGGATCGAAAGGGCCTAATAAGGTCAGAAGCTGATCTAGTTCGGATAGTTCATAATGATTGGCAGGGGGTCTTTTCCAGGTCTCGATGAGTTCACCATTACATATTTTCTCTGAAACACAAGATGATCTTCGCTTTTCTAAAGAGAATAGAGTAGGAAAACGCGCGGATAGAGTCTTGTCACAAAGCCACCAATCTTTCCAAAAGTTTGTGGTTTCACCATTACCTACAACAACAGAAAACAAATTAGATGAATCGATTCCAATGGACTCAAGATCTTCCAATGCCTTTACAATGTTGTTCCAAGTGCCCGGAATTGATTTTTTGGATAAGGATTTTATTGGTCTTCTAGAATTTTTGTGAATGCTTGAAATTACTTTCTTCCAGATAGAATTGTCTTTCGATTTAAATCTCCAAATCCATTTAACCAACAAGGCTAGATTGCATGCTCTTAAGGATCCAATACCAAGACCACCATCATCTTTTTTAGCTAGCATTTTCGGCCAATCAACCCAATGGATTTTGTTTTTTTCTGCACATCCACCCCATAGGAATCCCCTACGGATTTTCTCAAGTTGTTCGAGAACACCCAATGGTGCCTAAACAACAAGAAATAGTAAAGCGGAAGACTGCTTATAACCGCTTTCACAAGGGTGAGCCGGCCCCCGAAGGAAAACGATAGCGACTTCCATGAAGATAGTCTAGCTTGGATTCGGTCAATGATATGTTTCCAGTTTTTAATGAGATTCATGTTGGCACCGACTGGGACTCCCAGATAAGTGAAAGGGAATGAAGCTGTATCACATCCAAGCACTCTAGCATTTCGAGCTAGATCACTTTCTGTGGCTTCAATTCCAAAGATCATTGATTTTTGGAAATTAACTTTTAAACTAGAGAGGCATGGAAGCATCGGAGAATCTCTCCAAGTTTTTTAGATTACCGCTAGACCATTCACCGATAAATATCGCATCGTCCGCGTAGAATAGGTGTGAAACATATACTTCACTCTTAGGTATTTTTATACCATGAAAGATTGTTTTCTCGCAGGCATCCTTCAAAGTGATATTGAGTCCTTCCATCGCAATAATAAACAAGAACGGAGATAAAAGGTCCCCCTGTCGAACACCTTTTGTGATTGACAATTCTTTAGTGGGTGACACGTTTATCAAAACTGAAGTTCTAGATGAGGCAAGGCAGCCATAGATCCAGTTCTGCCATTTACTCCCAAATCTCATCTGTGCCATGATCGAATCCAAATATCCCCAGTTAACAGAGTAAAATGCTTTGTCGAAATCCACCTTTAGAATAAACATCTTTTTCTTTACCTTCTTAGCCCATGTGTACAATTCATTAATGATAATGGCACCATCCAAAATGTCCTCCCTTCGATAAACACGTTTTGGATCTCGTCGATAATTGATCCAACAACTTTCTTTAACCGAGTGGCTAGAACTTTGGTAATGATTTTATAGAGGTTTTCGATAAGACTGATTGGCCTATAGTCGTTTAAGGTTAACGGATCTTTTACCTTAGGGATGAGAGTGATAACTGAGGAGTTGCTGCCTTTCCCAAACCAGCCCTTATCTTCAAAATGTTTCACAAATTTCATTATATCATAGACATCAAAGGCCAATACCTCTTTAAAAATTTAAAGGTAAAGCCGTCTGGACCTGGCGCTTTTTCGCTACCACATCACCAAATTGCTAGTTTGATTTCTTCCACTGCAAAAGGCTGCTCTAAAGAAATGCAATCCTCAAGGCTTAATCGTTTAAGTTTTGGATTAGAAAAGGAGGGACGATGTGTATGAGTTTCATTGAATTTGGACCTGAAAAAATTCCAAGTTTCTTGTTGAATCGAAGTCACCTCGGTTTGCCATATGTCATTAATGACAAGCCCATGTATTTTATTCCTTCGATTTTTGTTTTTGATCGAGCCATTAAATAATTTAGTGTTCTCGTCACCATCTACTAGCAACTTCACCCGAGATTTTTGTTTTAATTCTAATCAATTTATTCTTTCCATCTCTAACATTTTTTGTTTTCCTTCTCGCCATTCATTAATTTCCAAAGTCGAGAGATTGCGGATTTCTGTAGTGCGGTCAAGTTCTTCAATTCTCTTTTAACCTCTCCAATGTCTTTCATTTCATTTTAAAATTCAATTCGCCTCCATTTTTATGGCATTCTTTACAATTCTGAGGTTGACGACAATAGCTTCATCAGGCGGGACACTGTCTTGGAAGGAAGTCCATGCATTTAAAACCACATTATCGATCTTCGATCTCAACAGCCAAGAGTTAAAGAATCTAAACAGTGGAGGCCTATAGTCGGTGCGATTAGAGATGAGAAGGATGTGAGAGTGATCCGAGTACTCCCTAGGGAGGGTAGTAACGGAGGAAGAAGAATGGGCATTTAAAAAATTCGAGCAACTGAGAAATCTGTCGAGTTTGCTTAATCGAATTCCATCATCCCACATATGGGTAAACCTACGGCCCCTCATGCTGTTATCAAACAAACCCCAAATATCGAATGAAATTATTAAAGGCAGACGCTGTATACGGGCAGAAACGGGAATTCATTCTTTCTTCTGGATTGCGTATAGAATTGAAATCACCAAAGAATAACCATTTACCAGTCCTGGAGGATTTCAAGTTCAACAACGTGGACAATAGAAAATTTTCTCGTAAAGGGGTTGAGGCGCATACACGTTTACAAAAATGGTTTCGCCGGTTGTTCCAACCCATGTCCCAATCGACACCAAAAAATGTCTTGATTTGATGGTATCGGTTTCGTTAAAGTAGCTTCTATCTCAGATGTTTATGATGCCACCAGAACGACCTGTGGCGTCACCAAAACGACCTGTGGCGTCAACCGCAAAAATTTATACATTGTTCTCTCTTTAGCTTCCTGATCCACTCTGTTTTATGTGTTTCACCGATACCTCTAACATTTAGGGAGAGAACATTCATTGGGACAAGTAAACGACACCATCTCCTTATAAGGCTTGCTTAAGCGCACTGTTACTTTCATCGACTTGGAACCCTGGGCAATTACCCACTGAAGCTGTTGTAGCGAGTTCATTTGTTGAAAAGGAGGAGTCTCTCCCTTCTGCTTCTGGATATATTGCCGAAGAAATCGGGTGAGCGATTTTGTTTAAATCGATCGATGGTTCAGGTTCAACATCTGGAAGAGGTGGGAGGTTATTGACTGAATTCGTTGGGGGAAAAGTAACTGAATGCAATTATATAATGCTAAAATAGGATACTGAAGCATGCTCACCTACATCAACGACACTATTTCTCATGAAAATATAAGATCCATTACTATTAACACAAGACCGGTCCAAATATTTTTGGGGCCCGGGGTGAGAGAGAAAAATGCCCTTCAAAGACAAAAATATACCTAAACAATTTAAAATTAATTTAAAAAATATGTATTTTCTAACGTGTTTCATTAATAATAGTTTTAAAGATACATATTGTTATACTAATACAAAAATCCAGTAATATATATATAATTGAGAACAATTTTGTCTAACATATTTTTCCTATATAAAACATAGCAAATTCAACATTTTCTATGATTCACAAGAAAGATCATTTGAATCTACATCAAACACATTATCATTTGAAAAAGTAGTTGCAAACGTTATACAACATTCTTTAAGTTCATTTTCATTTAAGGACTTCAATTTTTTTGAATCATAAAAATATCCAAAAATATTTTTAAAATTTTTTAGTTGTTCAGATCTATTATATAATAAAATAAATGTCATATCCACAACAACCAAAAATAATGAACCTTAAGATGCTATTCGACAGATTGTATTTCTTTTTCATGATTTGTTTATCAAATAGTTTTTTTCTAATAATACAACGTCTTATTGGAAAGTGTTATACCATTAACCGTAATGTTAAGATAATAACAAATGCATAACACGTATAAAGCACTATGATTAATTTAAAGTAGTCATTTAGTACATCTTGTGTTTTCCTTTGATATGAGAACTGTTATCATAATCTTATATTATTCACATTAAGATGTAGCAATTTCAATATGTCTAATAATTCTTTAACAGTTAAGCCCCAAAGTATAAGCTACTTTTAAAAATTATAAAAAGTACTCAGAAACTTGTATTTTGTTAGAAGAGAAATACATACATACATACATACATACATACATACATACAAACATATATATATATATATATATATATATATATATATATATATATATATATATATACTTAAAAATAGTGTAATAATAGTGTAAATATTAATTTATCTTCAACACTAAACTGTTCTTTTTATCAAAAATAGTATTAACAATGTTATCTTATTTAGATTTCAAAAAGAGAAAAAGACTACAATAGCCTAATCTAATAAGGGTTTTTCTCAAAACTGCACAAATTAAGGCATATTCATCAAAATAGCCAAGCATTCTACTCGGCTGCAAACTCCTCCCCAAGCTGTGACACTCGTGTTAAATGCTCACCATGGGCTGTGAAATCGTTAAGGTGGGCTGCTAAATGCTGATGGGCCGGCCCATCAGCCCAAGTATATAAACTAGAAAAAAAACGTCATTTTTTTCATTACCGTAGACGAAAAATGCTCTCAAATGGATCCGCAGAATTTATCGACATGGAAACAGGTGATTCTCAAATTTGGTGTTCTCTTTTATGTATTACTTTTCCCTAGTTAATAATTTAACGTTTTAAGCCTTAGATTGGTGAACGTACAAATTTTTGTGCCTAATGTACAAGCTGTTAAAGCATAAAAAAATTAGGGTATATGAACATGAGAGGATTTAGTAGGTGAGGGAAACGATTTAGTAGCTGAGGGAGAGCATTAGCAGATGACGAAAGCATTTAGCATATTAACTTGAGCATGTAGCAGATGACGAGGGCATTTAGCAGATGACCGTGAGCATTTAGCAGATGAGCTCCGTCACCTGCGAAATCCTCTTGAGGATTTAGCAGTTGATGTCGTCAGCCCCTAAATGGTTGTTCAAAGTTGGATAAAAAAATAAAGAAACGTTCGACAACCTTATTTAAAGCTTCAAAAGTAACACTTTTTCCGACATCAAAATTTTGGGTTAATAATGTTTGTGAACACATCTACTAATACACTTCACGTTAAAAATAAAATCAACTAAATCGGAGTTCGTATGAACAAACTACGAGCGTTAAAAGTTGGAAAATATAAAAAAATTTCACATTACCGACAACCTTATTTAGAGCTTCAAAAGTAACACTTTTCGACATAAAATTTTTGTGCTTCTGATGTTTTTGAACACTTCTAGTAATACACTTCACACAAAAAAATCAGGTAAATCGGACTTCGTATGAACAAACTATGAGCGTTCGAAGTCGGACAATCCTTAACCCTAAACCCATGAAGCACCAAGAACCCTAACCCAATAAATGAGGATTTCGCAGGTGACAAAAAGGATTTAGGAGGTGAGGGAGAGCATTTAGCAGGTGACCTAAATCATTTAGCAGCTGACCTTGAGCATTTAGCAGGTGACAGTCCAAAAAATTGAGATTTCGGAAATTTTTTATAGTTGTTCCTGAGCATTTAGCAGACGAGTTGAGGAGTTAGCAGCTGACAATGGCCACCTGCTAAATGCTTGTCTATTTTGAGGAAAATGTCTTAATTTGTGTTGTTTTGAAAAAGACCCCTTATGTTATTAGGCTATTTTAGTCATTCTCTCTTTCAAAAATACCATTTTGTTTATTAGATTACAAATTTGCATTATATCATTTTATTACAATACTTTTAGAAATATATAGTTATATTAATAAGGAAAATATTTTTTTTGAATATATATGAAAAAGTTATTAAATTTGAAATATAACAATACAAATAAACTGACACGAAATATATAAGTTCAAATTTTAACAACTTTATATATATATATATATATATATATATATATATATATATATATATATATATATATATATATATATATATATATATATATATATATATATATATATATATATATATATATATATATATATATATATATATATATATATATATATACTTAGTGCTTTAACTAGGCTTAAACTGTGTGAGGCTTTAGTGAGAATATGGACTTGAGATAAGACCATAAACAAGAAAGTTAAGGCTGTGATAAATACATCGTAAGATAGGTTGTTGAACGTAAGAACCTAAGATAGGTTGCAAAGCTTATATGATGGTTAGACAGCTGAGTCTAAGATAAGGTTGGACTATTAGGGAAATATGTGTTTATTTTCCATAATTGTTTGCAGCTAGGCAAGTATTTGTTTATGAGCATTAAGATTCACTAATACATGTTAACAATATAATATATTGTTGTAAAGCATGTTATCTTGAATCAGTGATCCATGAGACTTAGTGGTAATGCCAGAATCAAATATGTGTAGGTGGTTATGATAATATGGGCCCGTATTATCATAATCACATGATATGTATATGAGATTGGTGGAATCACGAAGGATCATGAGGATCTGGTAGGGGATACATGCATAAAGTAGTAAAGAGGAGATAAAAATTTAAAATGACATAGCATTGTTATACCTATGTAATAATATTAAGTATGACTAAAAGTATGAAGGATAATATAGTGGGTATGTACTACCTATCCTGAATTCCTAAAATGAACAAATATGACGAATGATATGCTTTATATAGATTAATTAGCGCTATAAGTATACTTATCAAAATAAGATGAAGTATGAATGAGAACATTTAAGGAAGTGTGATGAGTATGTGCCACCCAAATGGGAATTGCGAAGCAGTTTGCCTGAGATGTAGATAAAGAGTTGGGTTTTGTCATTTAGACACAAACCATATGGTTATATGAAATAAGTAGAGAAGGAAGATTGAAGGTGGCTAGAGAAATAAAAGTAAAATGCCTAATAAATGCGAAGAACCCAAGAGGATAATATAAGTTAAACATAGAAATTAGCAACATAATCAAGAAGTGGGAAGTTTTGACTCCCAAACTCGAATGAGTACAACAAGTGAAAGCGTCTAAAGGCTAGGCAAATGATTGAGTCATAAGTATGGTGACTCGATAGGTAAAGATGACAAGCATAATCACTGAATTAAGAAGATCGAGAAGGAAATTGATTCATGAGAAGCTTATGCATTATCAAGCTCAGAAAATAAAGGTATGTCACATCTTCTCCTAGAATTCTTGAGATCAAGAAGTTGCTATGAATCTAAATTATTCATATGTATATTAGCAATTGATGATCACTACTGGTAAGTGACTAGCATGATCTTTCTAAGGCATGATGACATGTTCATCCAATGGTTGATGATAGGTGTTCAGGATGTAAGTTGATAAGTTCACAACTTACGTAGCGCATCGTATCTGTCTTCATATTAGTGATATTATTTATGGTAGCTAAGTTGGAATTAGCTCATGAATTTGATACTTAGAAAACTTCGTTATGGACTATGATGAAGCAACCGTTTCTCATCATGAGATGATTATCCCAAAGGTGATACTCTGATTGGAAGGGTGATTGATTCACTGATATTATAGACTCACGTCATCACATGTGGAGTTAGTAATGAACAAATGGAAATTGACATTTTAGTTATGTCAAAAGATTGTCATGAGATCATGGAAGTAAGAATAGGAAAAGGGGAATAGATTATTAATACGTGGAATCATGTAGAGGGTTGGACCTTAAACGGAAATGCCCTTTGTTTTCGTTTAAGGGGTAGATGGGAAGTCGTAGGATGTTTGACTTTATGAATGATCATGTTAATGGATTAACGCAAGTCATCAATGGGATGACGACGCAAAGGATTGGATCCTAATGTGAAAGTATATCGTCGCACGAACCATGTGAGTACTACACGTTTAGGGGTCGAGCTGACCGTGATCGTGAACTACAAATTGACTGTCAGTTGTTATCGACTCTAGAAGACTGGAATGTCCATGTAAAGTTCTCGATCATCTTAGATGCATCTAAAAGATGGGAGCGTGCTTATGGATGTTGAAAGTCAAGTAGCTGCAAATCCGTGAAATTAAGAATTTTAAAGGCAATGCTTGATGCAAGGGTCATAGATAGTGACTGAACTACTGGTACACGTGCAATGAAACGAAATAAATGATTCACTAATCATTTATAGTAACATTACTGCGGTGATGCAAGAAACGTGATGTGTGTACCATGTTAAATTACTATTATGATATGACTAATATAGTAGTCAAATCCATTTAAGGTAAAAGGAATTGAAAGAAAGAATGACTCACAGAGATAAAAGTCAATGACTGACGGCTAAGTAGGAGTGATAAAGTAGAATGCTATTTTAGGTGCAACTGACAAGAACGAAATGAATGGAGTACAAGTTGACTTTTGGGAAAAGTCAAACTTCTTATGGCATATAAACTAAGAATGTTGATTAATGCTTTCGATGGAAGCACATCTTAGTGATAATGACTTAAGTAAAGGAAGCACGGGAAATGAAATTATTAAAGGAATGACTACCATAAGACATGCACAAATGATGAGGACTAGAAGTCATACCCTTGATATGGACTTAGTAAGAAGTGCTAATCTATGTTGGATTATGCAGTTGTAAGTTAAGCCCATTATCATATTAGTGATTCCGAGGATGGAATCCGTTTAAGGGGTAGATAATTGTGACAACCAAAAAGTTTTACTCGTATAATATATAATTTGGCGCTTAAACGTTTTATGGATGGACAGAAAAAGGTCCAAGAATGTGAAAATTATGGAATTGATATGTCAAGACATTCTATTAAGTTATCATGAAGTGTTACCTCATTTAGAAAATTGGTTTTAATGACTCTGGAGCAAAAACAGCAATAAAGGACTAAAACTAAATTTTTTTATCGCCAAATATTTAAAAATCAATATCTCAAAATCTAAAATGAAATGAAAAGAAGTCCTCAAGGAGACTTTGGTAATATTTGAGATAATAAAAATATTGGAAAAAAATTCGGGTCATTTGGAGCTATAACGAAGAAATTATGATGGATTTAAAATGGCTCAAAAGCGATAAAAATGACCAAAGGGTCATTTTCAAGGGTTGATATCGGAAAATTTATTAACATTCAAACTTAAGTCAGTAGGGGAATGTTGTAAAGCTCATTCCCACCTTTCTAAATGTATAAAGTTTGTGACATTTCGATATCATATGAGAGAATTATGATTAAAAGAAAATCAGGAAAAATTAGAATCAAAATGCTGAAATAATTTGCAAGGCTTGATGGAAGGGCATTTTTTTCATTTCCAGTTAAAAACCAGCCCACTGTTTCTAGTACGTGTGGACTCCGCCTCTCTTCCCTATGTCACGTAAACTAGAGAAAGAATCAGAAAAAAAAGGGAAATGGAGAAAGAGAAATCGAGATCATGAGAAGGAGAAAACATCACACACACGTGTGTGTAATCCTGAACTGAGAGAGAGAGAAAGAGAAGTCGAGTGAGCTGAGGGGCAGCGAGTTACTAAACTCCTTCACTACTCCAAATTTACTCCTTATAATGTTCAAATACTTCCTAATAAAATTAAACAAAAACATGTCTAATTTGAGTGATTTTCTCTTCCATAATCCCAAATGGATATATTAATTTCAAAAGTAGTAATCATAGTAAATCAACTTCCTTATAGGTTATTTTTTTTAAAGAGTGCTATCCTGAAATTTTCTTTAATGTACCATGTGACAACCGTGTCCCGGGAGGGACTGTAGATCAAAAGTAAGAGCGTTTTGGCCTTTGGTGTGGCCAAATAACGATGTTAAGGTCATTATGAGATAAGAAAAATATAATGATCAAAGCCTAGGAGTCAAAACGTAGCAAAAAGCGGAAAAAAAATCGGACATTTATTGTCGGCGCCTCGCGACGCGACGACCATGGTGGTCGCGACGCGAGAGCTGTCGCGAGATCCGGAAAGTGCGCCGTAAATTGCGCAATCAGGCAATCATTCGAGCTGAGTCATCGCGACGCGACGGGAGGCATGGTCGCGACGCGAGGGATGTTCAGAGGCTATAAATACGAGGCACAAGCCTCATTTTTGAGGCAGAACACACACGAAACACATATACGATATAAGAGAGTGTTCTGGTAAGGGGTATATGTTGAGAGATGATAGTAAGAAGTAAGAAGGCAGCGGTAGCTAGCGTCGAGGTGCTCAGGAGCTATCAGGAGTCTAGAACGAGAAACATGCCAGGACTCCGGGAAAGCACCAAACTCAGGTGAGTAATCGCTACCGTATCTCCCTAGTAGTTTCTACGTGTTGAGCTATAGTAGAAAGAAATTATTGCAAGAGATGCAGAGTAATATAGTTATGATATATGTTAATAGTCGTGAAAAAAAAGTAGGTATGCTACAGACCCGTTGACGAGTCTGACCCATGAGAAGTAATGTATCACAGGATGATACTAAGCAGTATAATTAATCAGTAGTATAGTGTCCATGCGAAAGAATGACATACGACATAAATAAAAAGATAATGTGTAGATACTGTGTGCCAGCTCCATATGTTGCACCAGTATTAATTTAATAAAAATAAAAGGGGATAAGAATATCCCATAAAACAAGCATAAAAGATCGTATAGACAGTACCAAATAACAAATTTGGTTAAGAATAATAGTATCGCCAGATAACCCGGTGCGGAACCGGTAAACATTTATAAAATAGTAATAACGAATGAGTAGCCGTAAAAACAGGCGGCATAATAGTAAAATACAGAACGGTATACGATACCGTAAGTGAGTAACGTTAGACAGTATGATAATGCTATAAGACAGTAAAAGGAAGTACAGAAAGACAGACAGTGTGGTAACATTATAAATTACCAAGTAATAAAAGAAAGTGCAGACAGTACGGTAACGACATAAGTTACCAGACAGTAAAAGATAAATAGTAAAAGAGTAACATTATATGTTACCAGATAATAGAAGAAAGTATAGTAAGAGTGTACGAGAGAAGTGAGTTCCGTCGGGTAATACGATAGTTTCACAGTATGATCGTAGGACGGTCAAATGTTAGGAAATAAGTCTGTGAAACGAGTGTGGCTATTTAGGCCATACTGTGATTCGATTACTCACTAAGCTTTATAGCTTACCCCTTTATTTATGTGTTTTTTTGCAAGTATAGGTAACGCTCGGCTTGGATCATGGGACGATCCCTGGTGATATTATCTTGTAAAAGACAGGCTTTGGAGAGCCGGGTCGTTACATACCATTTCTATTAATTCAAGCGAACATTTGCTAGAACAAATCACTTTTCACCAAACTCGTATCAAGAATCTATAACCTATTAATAAATATACATCCAATCATCAATTTTAAACTTTTGCACCTTAAAATACCATACAAAACTTGAATTTTCATCCCCCGTCACATTCTATATAACTTTTTTCAAAATAGCTGAATGTTTCTTTACTAGCAATGAGCTAGAAAATGGAGAAAACACTCACAAAGAATCAATAACCAACATTGGATTTTGTAACCAAAAAACCCAATTCAATTTCAATGTAAATTTTCTATTCAGAAGCCAAACAGTTACAAAACTATTCTATCAAAATAGTATCCTTTCACTATTTCTAAGAACCAAACATTACTAAATTTCTGAAGTTCCATAGAACCTATAATGAAGTTAATGCAACCGCCCCAAATTTCGTATTAGTGTAACAATCCTCACTCAAGGGTTACATAACCATTTAATTAAAAGGTCAAGTTTCAAAAGTACAAATGTTACAGAAGATAATTCCAAATGTCGAAAACAACTTTAGTTGAAGTGAGTGGTTAAAATCAATATATAGAAAGTTAAAGTAAAGTAAATGTTTACAACCCAAAATGACTTTTAAATATCCTTTCTAGCCTACACTTCCAGCATTAGATCACCTTAACTGAAAACATGTCAAATTACAAGTGTTAGGCTTGGAAAGTCTACTGATTATCCTCGGGGTTAACCCGACAAGGCCATAGGATGAGAGCAATCATTCAATCCCAAAGTCAAGCCCATAAAACATTTTTAAATCATTTACACTTTCAATAGATTTAAGAATTCAAAGGCTAACTAGTTAGTAAAACAATAAGTTAATGTTCAAAATTTGGGATAAACATTTCAAAAGATATCAAAAAACATATTATATAAAAATAGAAGCATGAAATGCAAATACAACTACTCCCAATCCCCAAGTCAATCTCAAAGTCCAACTTACCAAGTGGTTATGTGTCAATTTGTCTTCCATAATTCTTTCCATTTTTCATTAATGTGTGGAAATTCATTATGACCTAATGCCAAACTAAGTTCCAGGGGAGACACCCTTAGAAGCACATAAGGGGTAGCTAACCAACGTTATACATGTTATGATTATCTAGAAATCTAATGACTTCAACAAAACTTAGCATGTATGTATATCGTGATTGACACCCAAAATCTTCCATCTTAAATGAATGCACAAGCAGGATGCTCAAAATAGTTCAAACTAAATCAAGTTCCCCATTATAATTCTAAACCTTTTGCAAAATAAGGTTTCTTGAATAAACAAAATACATATAGTACTTACATAGCCTATAATGGATATACGAAATGAAAACCAATTTAAAACTATCAAAATATATGATAATGATATGTATTATTTGGTATAAACTCACATTAAGTTGTAGAACAACGATTGCTTCAATCCTAAGGTTGTTGGAGCACTTGGTCGTCACCTAAAGTTACCAAAATTTAAGTCAATTATCTCTAATGATCATTAAGTTCCTAATTAAGGTATTAATGGTAAACACATCATTATAATCATTTTATATCATGTCATTAGACCATAGAAGAGCATAGGATAATACTAGACTTAATTTTGACTTGAAATGCAAAAGTTACTAAATTAAGACAAACCATATAGGGGTTGGACTTGACCAAGTCAACCAAATACAAAATTCCTTACTCGGCCATTGATAAATGTATACGATCCAGTTTCAACAATAGAGTAACAACTCGGGTAACTAGCCAACTTTGTCCAAACTCACGATGATTTTAGATAAATTGTAGTTAACAAGGAGACAACCAACCTGAATACACCAAGCGAGGATGTTAACTTTTCCTATACCGTATTTCCACCTCCAAGAAATCATTCCTTGAGGGGGAAAGTGGTTGTCAATGTTCTTCCTTAGGGGATAAACGGAAGACAGACCATTCCTCTCCAAGATTCATATCCACTTATACACATGACAATATGTTATATGATATTATTAAGATTTATTTAAATCGAGACCAACACTTCAGTTTACTTTTGATCAACAGTTCACTCCTCGGAAATTTGGACAATTTGCTTTCCTATATTCCTACCTTGGAAGAGTCCGTTGAAAGCATATGGAATGCTCTCAATTCCATGAGAGATATCTTCAAGAACACATAATTCTCCAGCACGAACATAATCAGTTGTGGTCGAGATGAAGTCCTTGATATATTCTGAGGAAAAGTCTAAAGACAAAAAGCCCTTGATCGTAATTCTCTTGTAGGTGACATCCATCATGTTTAGTGTAGCTCGTTTTCCTGAATTTGTGTAATCTGACATCGCACCACATGCGGCAACTCTACCAAAATTGTTCATATTAGCTATTGCAGCCTCAAGCATCTCACCTCCTACATTGTCAAAGTATATGTCTATCCCATCTGGGAAGTACCTATTCAAGAGCATTAATGTTATATAAATAAATTGTGATGAATTTGAGTTCGAATGTAACATTAATGGTTGTCATATACTTTCCTTGAATAAAATATAATTTATTTGTGTAAAAGATAAAATGAATATTACGTTACTTCTAACCTTTGGATGGTAGATTTTAGGTCTACGTCTTCTTTGTAATTAAATGCATCATCGAACCCAAGCTTCCCTTTGAGCAAGTCTACCTAAACTCAAGCAACCAACAACACAACATTTTACTCCTAGACTCAATTGTGCATTCATATGCTAGACCATTTACTCCAAATTAGGGATCTTTTGATAATAAAAAAGTGTGTATGAAATTAGACTCCATCCCTTAGTACTTATATTTATGATTTATCCTCTATATTAAACAAAAAAAATAGAGGGTTAGAAGTAATCAATTCGACTTCCATAAGTCAATGTTAAGTAAGGGAATAAATTTTGTGGAATAGAAATTATAATACCTTTTGTTTAGATCCTGCACAACCAACAACATAACAACCAAACAATTTTGCATATTGTCCAACCAAATTTCCAACAGATCCGGCAGCTGCTGAAACAAAGACTTTTTCTCCTTTCTTAGGCTTACATATATGGAAAAACCCGCCATATGCTGTAAGCCCACTGGTCCCTATAATTCAAATATCAATCAGATAATATAACGCTTTGTATTTGCGAAGAGTTTAGCTAGACATAGAGTTGAGGCCAAGAGAACCTACCGAAAACCCCAATATGATAAGACAAAGGAAATTCCTTGGTGTCCAATTTCCATAACATGTTTCCATTTTTAAAAATTGTATATTCTGCCCATTCCAGTGATCCATATACAATATCATTTTTCTGAAAATCAGGGTGTTTTGAAGCTACAACTCTCCCCACCCCACTACCACTGATCATCTGTCAAGTGTCAGCACATGAAAATTAAATTAAATAAAAATATAAAAGTAGAATATAGTGAAATGTTCTCTTAGAATTTTGATTAGTATTGATAAACAAAGTCATAAACAAAGAGATTATTAATGGGAGAGAGCGACAAGATTGAAAGGCTATCTCAAGACCAATAAATCGGAATTTATTGCTTTTTAAAATAATTGTCATGAGCTAACATAACCTCATCCAATGGTCAACAAAACCGAAGTTTTTGTAAGTAATAACTCTTTGAGTGAAAAACATCTCGATTATCGTATCATAGGTTCTTTTAGAAACGGTAAGATATTATAAAAATAAGAAAGAGACTAGCAAACAACTATCGTATTATACTTTTTTTTTTAAAAACGGTAAGATAATATTAAAATAAGAAAGAGAACAGCAAGGAGGTGGAAAGATTTATAGGGAAAAATGCATAGATCCTAAATGTATGTAGATATACGATGTATTTCAGACTTGATTTGCAAATAATTCGATGATTAGAATCGAATCGTTAGTAGAATTCACTACAAGGAGATTGACAAGTAATATAGAGAATTCAGTATCGATTAGTCGCAAATAATAAATCTAATCATTATTAATGTTTACATTATTTCGTCCTGAAATCAAATTGATCCTTTTTGACTAGATCTGAGTATAAGAAATGTAGAAAAAGACTGTTCCGTTGTCGGCCAAAATAAAAGATTAGACAGAAAATTAGAACCAACATGAAAGATTGTTGATTCTTGACTAGTAAGACTGCATGCAATAATTCTTGTCCTTAAAGGTTTTTACAACGTTCGCCGGTTGTCAACTGTCAGCGTAAAACTCCAGGATTTAATGCAAAATATCATTCATTTCAACAGCTTTGAAAGAACTGATAAATGCAAAGTGAATACTCGAAAACAGAAGAAAGTTGGATCGCAGAGGGGGAGATAGGAGAGAATGTTACGTTTTTAAAGTGTGTAATAAATGAAACATAAGATGTCCTATTTATACTAAATCGGAAAATCTTAGAAGCCTTAAAATCCAAAATCTGAGATTCGAAATTCGAATTCTAGCTAAAAAAATCCATGCGACAATAAGAAATTCAAACCAGATTATCTAGAAGCTTATTCGATCTCAAACCTAGTCGTTCTTCGAATTTTGACGACTTCTAAAACCTTCCTGGATTCTAATACTTTATCCACGAAGTCAACGATGATCATCTCGTTGATAAGGTCAGTCCAACCCGATCCGTCCCGAACCCTGCTAAAAATAAAAGCTCATCAGCGACGTGTGCCTAAATCGCACCATTTCGTAAATCTCGCATCCATGGCCTAGCTCGACACGTGTGTAGGCTTGACACATTCCTTAACCCCCGCTAAAGTCTTTTAAAGCTTAAAACAAAAAAAGACTTTTAAACTCATCCATGGTTCTTCCCCCCAACTAATGTGGTATAAAAAAACTAAGAAAATTGCTAATTCCCTAATTATTTCCAGCAATATCTTCCATAATTTTTTTTAGAACGACAAATATAATCTACTTCTAAAATACATCTTAATTTGATGAGGCTTGAACCCTGAACCTTAAGAAAAGAAAGAAAAAAAAACATGGTACCGCTGGGCTAGAAGCCTTTGATATCTTCCATAAATTTTAGATTTAAAAATAAATTTTGAAAAAAGAAAAGTTAACTCAAAAACCAAACATGCAATTTGGTATATCAAACGTCGATGAAAGAATCTTGGAACTCTGAATATTTTTTTTAAACAGCAAATCTATCATACTCCTAATTCCACATATGTTTCTTGCGAGACATGAATCCTCAACATCAAGAAAGAAGAGTGACGTCTTTATCACTTAGCCAAGAGGCCATTGACTTGGAACTCTGAATAATAGTTCAACTTGTTTGCTCCAAAATCCAAATTATATGAACAATTAGATGTTTCAGCTCATGTACATTTGCTTTTGGAAGGATGGAAATTTTATTAAAAAAGAATAACAAGTTGTTAAATATAAACAAAAGAAAATACCGCATCAAATAGATGCAAGCCACTAGCCACAATATTTCTACAACACCGATGAGCTTATATATGTTAGTTAAACACATAATTGAATTGGTTTTATGTATAATCTTTCCACAAAAAGATAAATTATGTAGCAAATGATCATGCGTACCCCGAGAATTGGATGTTGTTGGCATTAGAATTGTACCACGAACTAAATATTCCTACAAAAAACCTTGTTATAAACAAAATAACATTATTTTGATAAACACTTATTGTTTTACTTTTGAAAGTAACATGTTATAATCTATGATATTATAATAGAATTTTTGAACATTTATATTAACTAAAAAATGTTTAAGAATGACATATCTGCCGACCCATATATAAGCATGCATTTTGCTGTGACAATAATATGTATATTCTTTGGTTGACATAATTTTCATGAATCTTTTATATATAGTACGATTACCATTAATTTTGATAAAATAATGATTTGTACATAAAGGATGCTTACTCAAATGTGCATAAATGATTGTAACATGTGCTTACATTACCATTCCTGGGGTGATTTTAGATGCCGGCGCAACAGAAGTCTGCGACGAACATTGGGTCTTCATGCGGTTTATTTGGGCTGGGTCGATTGATGCATATAAGCATTTAACGATAACACCATTGGATTCGGGTTCGAGCAACCCAAGAATTATTTGAGTTTTTAACTCAAACATGCATTCTTGTGGTGCATCTTCAACATGTGCTTTTATGGTGATGAACTTGTTCTTTAACACTTCCATTTTTGCCTCGCCAAATCTAGCTTTAAAGCCTTATAGAAGAGTGTAATGATTGCCGATGGGTTTTAGTAATATCAATCAAGCTATAGGTAAGAAATGTGTGGGTAGGGATATTAGAGATATGTTGTGTAATTGTTGGGTTGGACGGTGATACGTCCTATGTGTTAAGGACGGCCCACGAAGATTTTTTTTAAAAAATTCTAAAAATCTTGTAAGATGATTGTTTTAAAATATCTATCAAATTATACCAATTTCGTTCAAATACAAAGCAATTTTATTTCCATATAATGGTAAAAATTTTAAGTTATAATGTCCTGACAAAAAAAAAAAGGAGTACAATGCTACAATTGGATAGATTTTTTTACGTAAAATGTCTTAGCAAGAAAAAACTGAAAATATAATGCTATTATAAAAAGAAATTAAAGTTTGATGCTATAATACATAAGTTGATGGAAGTACATTGCTATTTTTTGAGTCATAACAAGCATTACTTACATACTTTGTTATATGATTATGGAAAAGCTCGGATCTTCTGATCAACCTAAACTACAAAAGAAGTCTGTGCACTTAGACTTAAAAGTAACTAATAATATATATTAATAAACAAAAGATAATACATAAGACATGAAAACTTACAATAATAGGACTTTTAAGCAAATCACCTTAACAATATGGTGATATGGTTTCATGATGAAGGATACAACCTGAGTTTTGGACCTCATGAATATTACCTTATCTACATTTTAAGATTTAGGAGAACTACTGTAAGAACCCGCGAAAAAGTCAAAAAGGGTAAAACCGTCTTTTGTCATGTTGTACGACTATTATGTGTAATAATATGTATTTGTAAAATAATATAATAAGAAATAAAAGTTTATATGAAATTTGGAGTTTTTGTCGCGTGAATAGTGAAATAAGGCCAAAAAGGGCAAATTGGTCATTTGACATGAAAATGACCAAAAATGTCAAGAAAATGTTAAGTTGGGAGTAATGAAGCATAAATGGTTAAGTTATGACTTTTGGACCATCTTTGTAAAGGAATTGGAAGGCTAGGGACCAAAATGCAAAGTTTTTATAAAAATTAAATATATATATTATATGGTAATTATCCTCTATTATTTGAAGAACCCAGTGGAAGATTTCAGAAGGCACGAGAGAGAGCTAGAGAGAACGAGAGGAAGAACACGGGAGATCAAGAAATTTTCCAAGGAATCAAGAACTAACTTTGGAATTAGTGATTCCTAAGTTAAACAAGGTAAGATTTCATTTGTTTTAACCTAGGTTTTTGTGTGTATGCTTGAATTGGTTCTTGAATGGAATTGAAACTGCAAATTCAGTCATGAACCATGGGGTTTAAGTGGCAAATGCTTCCAATAAGTCATTTGCTAAGAGCTTAACTCAAAAACATGGAAGTAGATTGCTATTCTTGAGAATTTTCAAGTTTGGTCAAGAACTTCAATTCTTGCATTTGATTGATTGAAACGATTTTAATAGCTTAAAACCTTGTACTAATGAAGGGTTTTAGTCAAGGAATAAACCCCATACGATTAAGAACAGAAATAAGTGCTTAATGGGTGAAAACTGCGTGCTACAGTGCACAAATCGCGACTGATCAGGAGCCTGCCCAGGCGCCAGGCGCAGTGCACCCAGGATCAGGGCGGGGTGCGCCCAGGAGCAGTGCGCCCAGCCCTGGCGCAGTGCGCCTCCAGTCAGGGACCAAAAATGTTAGAAATCCAAACGCTAGAAACCATAGCTAGACATGTCCGATTGATCTGAAATTTTAGCCATAACCCTAAAATGGTATAAGAACATGTCGGGAATGGTCAAATCCGTAATCCGACCTTGCGGAAAAGTCACTGTAGCGGCAGTGGCTAAAATCACTATTCATGTCAAAACTTGATTTTTAGAATTTGAGCTAGACTTGTCCAATGAACTCCAAATTTGAAACACAAGTCTAATATGGCTTAAGATTTCATGGAAAAGAGTCGGAACTGAAATACGACCCCTCGAGGGTACTGTAGCAATATACGCGTATTTCGGAGAAAACGATAAGACGAGTTCAGTAATGGTTATACATTTATTATAACCTGGAGTTATGTTTTATGAGACTTTAGTATTATAGAGTTAATTATATTGAGCATTTATATATACTACTTGTATAGGTGGTGCTTCGAACGTTATTGAGCACAGGAAAGGAAAAGGCGTACGAGAAGCCTAGTGAACCGTAGTAGAATCAAGGTGAGTTTTATGAGGATTTTCTATAGTACATAGCAAAATGTTATTTTCAGAAAAGTAAGATTTTCAAATGTTTATAAATACTAAAGTTTGGAAAATAGTTTTGAAAGAAGCTCTATACAAGAGCTTAGTGTTTTAAACAAAATTTTAAAGTATGGTTTGCAAAGTATTTTGAAAGAAGTTCCTTATGGGAATTAAGATGTCAAAATCAGTTTTTGAAAGTATTTTCAGTAAAGAGTTATAAAATGTTTGAGTAAGAGTTGTTTACAAATTGTGTCCCATTTTGACCAATTTGAGATGAAATGAAGTAAGAATTAAAGAAAGAAAGAAGTATGAGTTAGTTGTCCGGACTAGGATCACCCACATAATGGGGGGATCAGAAGACACTACTAGGATGGTACCTCCCGTCGCGAAGTAGTTGTCTAGCTTAGTATACCCTTGTGCTTGAATCTGTTCCAAGTCACAAAGGGGAGTCAGAATGAGCGTAACCTTGTAGGCGGATCTGTTCTGTCCCACGAGGGGAGCTAGTAGAATGAATTAAAATAACTTAATTCATAAGTTTCAGTTGGTCACAAGAAAATGAGAAAGAAAGCAGTTTTAAGAAAGAAAGTATTTTTCTTTTAAAGTTTAAAAGTAAAGAAGAAAAGACATTTTGAGATTTATGATATAAATCAGTTTTGAGCAGTTTACTTGTATTATTTCAAGTTTTGAACAGAAAAGTTTTGGGTCTAAACCCATATTACTCACGAGGCTTTATGTCTCACGTATACTATTTTTAAATGCTATGTACTTAGGTGAAAAGAGCGGAGGTTGCAGTTGGGACCAGTTTATGTACTGTAAGTTTAAATTATGGTTATCTGTATTGAGTCTGTAATACCCCCCTTTGAGTTTAAGTTTGTAAAAAAAAAATGAAGTGGCTACTTTATAGTCACAAGTTGTAAAATATGTTTGTAATGTACACTGTATTTATATTAAAATATGGTACAAGAAAAGGGGTGTTACAACTACATTAGTAAATGAGGACTATATTAGTCAATTTAGGACCTAGTGCTTCCCCTAAACTGATCTTGCATGCTCGTTGTATGTTGGTTATTTAGCTGGTCGTTTAAGGGCATACAATTGGACCACATATCAGATAAGGATAATATCCATTCATGTCTTATTGTTTTGGTGGAGATGGATTTATGATAACATAACTTGGTGTTCTTCCCATAACGCATGTGACTTGTCAACGATTTAGAGGCATTGGACATGTATTATATTCACAAAACATTAATTTATGCTGTGTCATGTTTAATTATAATCATTCCTGTTTAGTTGCCAATAAGATTGTATGTATGGAAGCATACATATAGTAAGTCGCATTCAGTTGTTGCTACATTGTATACAGTTTAGTATATATGTCCAAGGTGTAATCGCTTTATATTATTTTTTAAGTATTAGCATTTAAAATGGTAATTTGTTGTTATATGTTTGTTATTGTATGACTTTATAGATTTGGGTATGAGAGATGTTTTCCAAAAGAGCTACTAAGTTTGTCAGCCGGAATATGGATGTAGGTATTTTTGTAAGTTTTTATTTAAGTTTAGCTTAATTTTTGGCGTGTGAGTATTTTATATATATATATATATATATATATATATATATATATATATATATATATATATATATATATATATATATATATATATATATATATATATATATATATATATATATATATATATATATATATATATATATATATATATATATATATATATATATATATATATATATATATATATATATATATATATATATATATGGGATGGGTTCAATGCAGAACCAAAATATATTGCCTAACTGCAGAACCATATTTTTAACCGTTGATCTAGTTTTGATGATAAAGGGTATGATGGTCCAATTAAAGGTACGTATCCTATAAAATTGCGCAGTTCATATGTTCATCAATGAACATATGTTCATCAATGAACATATGTTCATCAATGAACATATGTTCATATATGAACACATGTAAATTACATAAGCAAGGTTCTGTGTTCTCTCTCCCTTTGATCAAAATACATAGAAAACTTCAATCCCAATAATATCAACCATTACATTGATCAAAGTCTTAAACAATTACATGAGCAAAGTTAAAAGAATAAGAACATAACAAGGTATCAAATGAAAATATGTTCATTGATGAACATATGTTCATTGATGAACATATGTTCATTGATGAACATATGTTCATTGATGAACATAAATATTCCCCTGCAACCAGTGTTTCTAGTTTGTATTGATTCCTCTTAATCTCATCGCAATATCAAAGCATTTGCATCTCCTACAACCTGCAAAATAGCTAATTAAAATTAGATTTTCTATTCTGTGACGAAAATATTTGAATTTGTTTTGTCGATTTCACCAATGTTTTTGGAATTGTATACTGTTATTCAAATTTTGAATCGTATAACACTAAGTTAAGTATTTTAAAACTAAACGAATTCCTACTTAAGGATGGAAAAGTAGATTGTTGATTCGATATAATTAAGCAAATAAAATTCAATTTGAAATATTATATACAGAAATATGTTTTTATAGTATGTGTATATGAGGAATGCAGTCATCGAGATAATTTTCACCGTAAAACACAATTGTAATACGCATATTGCAATCAGATGCATTCGAAAATGTTCTATGTGTGTGTATCTATATTATATTCTCTGATTATGCTTTATAGTTTATAGTTCGATTTCTGTGTTTATCCTCACTACCTAAATGGTGCAAAAATCTCTGGAAAAATTAAATAATGAAGAAAAGGTGAAATGAATACCTCAAACAGAGAGGGAGGATGCGTAAAACTATTTCCAGTCACTGTAGATCCAATCAGTTCTCTACTAAACCCTAAAACAAGTAAGGAATTCAAATTTACAGTGACGAAAAACATCGGATCTATAAAATTATTCCAAACGGAAGGTAATAGGCTTACCAATCGACAATAACAGAAACAGAACAGCTATAATGGTGAAAGATTTGTGAGAAGATGATGAAGTCATTTCCGAAGCTTCTTCTTCAGCGATTAGTGTATAAATCGATGTTATGATGGAGAGACAGACTGTGGGAGAGAGAAAGAATTGCGGTGGAAGGTGGAGATGAACAGAAGATGGTGATCGATTGGAATAAAATTGATATTAGGGTAGATTTGATTTCAAAAGATGGGTTAAAAAACCTAATATGTCCTTAAATGGGAATAATCCCCTGCATAAGGTGTATAAATTTTTGGTGCATCCTTTTTAATCTAAGACGTTGATATAATGATCCAAGGGTTTTAAGGATGGTTCTGCAGTTAGACAATATATTTTTAGTTCTGCATTGAACCTTCCTCATATATATATATATATATATATATATATATATATATATATATATATATATATATATATATATATATATATATATATATATATATATATATATATATATATATATATATATATATATGTGTGTGTGTGTGTGTTTTTTGTATATTAGATTGAAGATGTGTGTGTTTTATGATATATTCTCATCAGGTGAAATAATGGAGATTTTACCAAATAGATATTTGAATTTGTTTATATTAAGAAAGATCTCATGAAGTTGTCATGATCAAGAGTATGAAACAATTGAGAATCTAAAAAGGTCTAAATATTTGACTAATCAATTCTCATCAGGCGAAATACGGGAGGTTTTTTTGTTTTTCAAAAATGAAAAAAATACCAAATTTCTTATTTGGGAGACCAATCGAACTTGTATAAATCGAACCCGAATAACCTGAAAACTGATTAACCGGAATTTAATATGATTTAGTATCGATTGGTTTTGTAACCAACACCAAACCGAATAATTTGAACCATTCAACCTGAAAGTCGATTAACATCCCCGATTCTGCCCTATCGAATATTGTATTTTTTAAAACCACTTAATCTAATCCTAAACTACATCAAGGTATCTAAAGAAACTTAAACCCTTGATCCCTTGGGGAAGGGACACCTTCTCCAACTCATGATACCGCTGAGCTATAAGCTCTTTGATATCAAATAATGTATTTTGGTGAATAATTATTTACTCTTTTGTTTTATTCGATTAAGAGCTGGTCCAAGCTGATTTGAGGTCCGGGATAAAGTAAAAAATGAGGCCCTTTAAAATATTGTTTTTGGTAAAAGAGGACGGCGTCCTTGTAAAAGTTTATTATTCAAAAAATTTTAATACAATTACAAGTTGTGCCTCCTACCAATAGAAATAAAAATCCAACCTAACAACTACGCATTACAAAACTTGAAAGTCATTTTTCCAAAAACATTATGTACAGATGGTTTTACAAGTTTTTCTAAATATAAAGTCATTAATAACGGTATCAAGATCAATACTGTCCAACATATCTTTTTTGATACACAACATGACCAACCGTTCAATCCTACTTGTGATAGTTATGATCTCAAATAGTTTTTTAATAATTGTAGTTTTGAAAAACTTCTCTGAGTTGATGCTACATTAATAAGTAATAGCCATAATTACTAAGATACAATATGCAATGAAAACATTTGGAAAACAGCCTGCATTTTTAACAAACTCTAAAATTTCAATGATTGTCATTATCTTATTTGGCAAAGGTTTTGCAACACCTTTAATTCAGAAAACGATCATTTAAATCTATGTCATAATTATTGTTATGGGAAAAAATAGTTTCAAAATTAATACACCTTTTTAAGCTCAATATCATCTAGAAACTTCAAACTTTTTGAATCATATAAAAATACAAAAATACTTTTGAAGTTTGTTAATTGTTCAAATCTTTTAGCCAATACAGATGATGTCATATCCACAACAATCAAAAGTACTCAACTCTAAAAGACTCTTGAGCTTATTGTATTTCATTTTCATTATTCGTTTCATCAAATCATTTTTCCGAATAATACGACGTTTTAATAGTGGATTCTACATATATTTTATATACAATAAATTTAGAATTTTTCATACTAGATTCAAATCCTTCATTGTTACAATTTTTAAAATAGTTCATCATACTTTCTAGAAAATTAATTGTAGAATCTATGCACATAGATTTTGATTGCAACTTTTTACTGATTGCATGAAGAGAAAAATGCAAAAATGGTCATTGTGCTTGTCATTTTCATGTGGTTTTGGTCTTAAAATGTTTTCTGGTGCACGATTGGTCCAGAAAGGTTTTGTGGTGCACGATTGGTCCAATTTTGAATCTTTTGTGATTTTGGTCCCTATCAACTTGAAAAAACGATTATACCCATTATATTTGTCTCTTTATTTTTTATATTTATGAAAACATTTTTATTAATTAAAAATAATAAAAGGACCCCATCTCTATCCCTAGCATTCTCGTTTCTTTCTCACTCTAAGTTTTCGGATATATACAACCTTAAAAAAGGTACCCCCCCCCCCCTCTACATATTTTCGTCGTTCTCTCTTTATTTGTTGGAAAATCTAGGCCTCGTCGGAGGTGCCTGTCATCAGCCTCTATATATATATATATATATATATATATATATATATATATATATATATATATATATATATATATATATATATATATATATATATATATATATATATATATATATATATATATATATATATATATATATATATATATATACTAGTTGTAAGACCCGTGTATTACACGGGATAATATAAATAAAAGGTTAGATAACAAAATGTAAACATTACTTTTTTTTATTAAAACAAATTTCATAATATATGACGAAATTATTGAGTATGTAGATACCCCAAACACACGCAAACTTAAAATGTAGGAGTACATACCCAAAAAGCGACGTTTTAAATTTTGTAATAGACAGACTACACAACTACATTCAATTGCATTTTAAAAGCTTTATTTGAAAATATGATCCAATATTGAAAAACACAATCCAATCTGACCCAGTTTTTTTTTTTTTTAAATTTGTTTTCGGATAAATCCGACTTTTGTACACCTTTATGTAAGAGTTAAGATTAGTACATTCAGATATATCAAGTTGTCGTTAATATTCTAATGAGTTGTTGTCAAATTTATGTTCAAATTTAACAATTATTAGGTTTATAGTTTGCTATCAAATATTTCCTTAAAACATACTTGATGTCAAAGTTACCTTGAAGTTTTTTCAGTTGCCTTAAAGTTGTTCAATTTTTTCGAACATTTGCCATTTAAATTTGATGGCGAATTTTTTCTACCAAATTTTCTAATCAAAATTGGGCTTAAACATGATTACTCTTTTTGTATTTCCAAATTTGCCTTAAAATTAGTTAATTTAGTTACACATATGCTCTAAAATTTGTTGTGAAATTTTCGGATGTCAAACATTTAAAAGAAAGATTATTTTCATATAATTATTTTCATTGGTGCACAATACACGAATTACAATGCGTTAAAAGGTAAAAAAAGAATGGAATTTTATACTTAGTCAAATAATCCAAATAAATGCATCAATTACTAATACTTAAATAAATGAGTTCTTAATTTCTTGCTTCAGTTACTTAATTATTAGAATTAAATGCATTCAATTCAAACATTTTCTTAAGAAATTCAAAATTATGAAAAAATGACATGTGACCAAATGAATGTAGTGATGACATGTGGCTTTGAGTTACTTATTTATTAGGATATATATATATATATATATATATATATATATATATATATATATATATATATATATATATATATGTATATATATATATATATATATATATTAAAACTCGAATTCTAAGACCAATACCACTCCCGTTTTGGTTGGTATCAAATTACAGGTCCTTATTTTGGAATAATTTATCTGAAAAGTCGACTGTAATGATGCAGTTTGAAAAACATGTAGCCATGTTTGATGTTTGGAGTGATGTGTGTTATTTTTATTTAGGTTCTCAATCCATATCTAATGAGCATAAATGAGAATTACAAGTTACAACATGCAACAATCATTCAGACAAAAGATCAAACAATTGGTGGGAATTATTCATAATTGATAATTTTATGCTCTCGCGGTTATAGCTTCTTGAACAATTAATAGCAGGCAAGTCTCAATTAAGAATAAAAGTAAGGATCAGTAAACAAAAGAAAAAAACCTCATTTTCAATAGCGACTCGTCTCCGACGACCCATTCCTAACCTGGTGAACAACAAGAACCTTTAGATCTAGCTGCTACACAATACATCTTCAATCACCTTTTCCGTCATAAGCAAGCTGACACTGATGATTTCAATCATACAAATGAGATACAACTCACTAATCCAGAGACCCATTTTGTTTATGAACTGCAAGACACTGTGGAACGGGTGACTGCCCATTTCGTTTTGGCTCGGTCGGTGGTGAAATCCCACCGAATACTGATTCTCTTAAGACCCATAAGGATGAAAGCGACCAGTTTCAAAGTTTAGATCGGCGGTGAAATCCCATCGGATACAGACTTTGGCTCGATCGACGGTGAAATCTAACCCTTACAACAACAAGTTGACCCGAGACCTTCGAGTCGGCATCTCGGGAATGAAAAACATCTGCTACCTTCAGCTTTACGAGTAAGATTAGCCAAGGAGGGTTTGTGGGAATTGGGATATTAGATATGTACATCCCTTCAAGAGAGAGAGAGAGAGAGGGGATGTGGTGGGGACGTGGGGGTGGTATTTTCTTTTTTATTTATTTTAACTAAAAGAATAATAAATACATATTAGTCATTTTAAGTTGGATGTGGAGCAAAACTACAAATAAATGTCAACCATAGGACCAAAATCACATAAGACCCAAAATTGGATCTATGATGTATCACTAAATTCTTTTGGACCAAAACCACGTTAAAATGACAACTATAGGGCACAGGGACCATTTTTGCAATTTTGTCTTGCATTAATAACAAATAGAATATTATACTAAATAATCATAAGTAAAAATTCTAAATTTTCTATAGCACTAAAAGGGTGTTTGGGAGTGCTTCTTAGAATAGCTTATTGACTTATTAACTTGCCAAAAAGCTAATAAATTAAAAAAAATGTGTTTGACAAATTGAAAAATGCTTTTAAAACAATTTCTTAATCTTATTCAAAAAGGAGTTTTTGAAAAGTTAAGAAAACCTATATTTCTTAAACTGCTTTTGACATATTGATATCAAAATACCACAAATATCTCTAATTTAATAACCTAACCATCTTTTATGCATTGTATACTCAGCCCTCCACCTCCATTGTCGTTCACATTACACATGATGTCTTTATACGTGAACTTTTTTGAACATTGTACATTATAAGTTAAACAAAATATTTTTAAAAAATAATTTATCAACTTATTGACTTTTCTTACTACAAAAGTTAATCTAAACATTTAATTAAAAACTTTTTTTTATCACCAATATAAATGAATAAACATTTTTACCTATATATATATATATATATATATATATATATATATATATATATATATATATATATATATATATATATATATATATATATATATATATATATATATATATATATATATATATATATATATATATATATATATATATAGGGATGGGTTCAATGCAGAACCAAATTATATGGCCTAACTGCAGAACCATATTTTTCACCGTTGATCTAGTTTTGATGATAAAGGGTATGATGGTCCAATTAACATCCATATCTACATTTCCATAACCGAAAATATTTAATTAAAAGATCTAAGATTACGTATACATTGAGATACGATTTTTTTATGGATTTACATTCAAAATTGATTTTCCGTAGTGCTGTTATCGTTTTTTCATCCATAAACATATGTTCATTGATGAACATAAATCTATTCTCATATTCTATATCGTATTTATGGATAGTATCACATTTATGTATTTTCATCCATGAATATAATGATCATATTATCAGGTTAGTCCTCTGTGTTCATATATGAACATATGTTCATCCATGAACGTATGTTCATCCATGAACGTATGTTCATCCATGAACGTATGTTCATTTATGAACATTGTGTATACAACTGTACAGAATATGAAAATACACTTTCTAAAAGTACAATGTCTAAAAAGAACATAAATACAAAACAAATATAAAATCATGTATGAATATATGTTCATGTATCAAACAACAACGGAGAAAAGAAAATAGATAGAAAACTATAATATACAAATGTAGATTGTCTAAACCTAATAGGACCATGAAAGTATGATGTCTAAACAGAATAGAAACAAACAAAGCAACAACTTGCATTTTCAAAATTTTAAACATAAAAGTCAATGATGTTCTTTATCAACTCTTTCATATCTAATTTTCTTCACATTCACGTTGATTTTCTTAATCGTTTCTTTAGGCAACATCATAAACTCTTCAGATTCCTCAAGCACTTTCGCCTTCAAATGGTTCTCATCAGACATCAATATTTTTGTTGCATATTACGTAGTAACTTGTCAAGCACCAACAGCCAACAACGAAAGCACAAAACCGTGAATAATTGAAAACAACTACGTATAGGAGTCAAAGACACAAACTAAGGGTTAAAACATTAGTTCAAAATATATTCATAACTGAATCAATAAAACAACACTGGTATTGTAAACATATGTTCACTAGTGAACATATGTTCATTAGTGAACATATGTTCACTAATGAACAAATGTTCACGTTACTAACATCAAATCAGGAACAAATGAATAATTAAACTAAATATAAACTCAAATCAAACACATTTAATCGATTGGATTAATATAAACTGAATACAAACTCAAATTAAACACGATTTTGATATTTATAGAGATGAGGATTTCGGATTTTGATCAAACACATTCAATCAAACACATTCACGTTCAATATGAACACGTTCAATATGAACTCAAGATTACCTGATTGAAATCGAGGACAAAGGGATTGGAGATAGACCTTTGATTCTCGAATTTGAATCATCGACGGGAGATAGATCAAAATTGACCCACATGGATGACATTTATCTGTAAATTGAATCACCGACTACCATCTGCTTCTCCATCTTCTCCATCAGAAAGAACGTGATTGGGCAAGTTGAGAGATCGAGAGGGCTGCTGAGGCCACGACGGGAGGGCAAACCTGCGGCCGCCGTTTAGGGTTCGTATAACATCGGTGATTCGATCTTGGCATGGACTGTTGTAGCGTAGATTCCAATTTAATCGAGCCTTGATGTTGCTGATTTCTTCGAACTGCACGAACATCAATTGAAGACGACGGATTCACGAACATCAACTGGGCGGATTCACGAACGACAATTGAAGAAGAAGACGACGACTTTTGATTTTTTTGAAAAAGGAGATGGAGTACGGGATTCTGAAATACACGAATGGAGGAGGGCTCCTTTATTTTCGGAAAAATCAAATCCACACCTGCAAATAAAATGGAATTTGTATATTAAAAATGTCCAAATTACCCCCACATTTCATATTATCAGGTATTACGGATTTTTTAGAATATATAATTTAATCTATTATTTGTAACCATTGATTTATCAATCCAATGGTGAAAACATTTCAATGCAGAACCAAAAATATATTGCCTAACTGCAGAACTAATGTTTTCACCCTTGGATTGATAAATCAATGGTTACAAATAATAGATTAAATTATATATTCTAAAAAATCCGTAATACCTGATAATATGAAATGTGGGGGTAATTTGGACATTTTTAATATACAAATTTCGTTTTATTTGCAGGTGTGGATTTGATTTTTCCGAAAATAAAGGAGCCCTCCTCCATTCGTGTATTTCAGCATCCCATACTCCATCTCCTTTTTCAAAAAAATCAAAAGTCGTCGTCTTCTTCTTCAATTGTCGTTCGTGAATCCGCCTAGTTGATGTTCGTGAATCTGTCGTCTTCAATTGATGTTCGTGCAGTTCGAAGAAATCAGCAACATCAAGGCTCTATTAAATTGGAATCTACGCTACAACAGTCCATGCCAAGATCGAATCATCGATGTTATACGAACCCTAAACGGTGGCCGTAGGTTTGCCCTCCCGTCGTGGCCTCAGCAGCCCTCTCGATCTCTCAATTTGCCTAATCACGTTCTTTCTGATGGAGAAGATGGAGAAGCAGATGGTAGTCGGTGATTCAATTTACAGATAAATGTCATCCATGTGGGTCAATTTTGATCTATCTCCAGTCGATGATTCAAATTCGAGAATCAAAGGTCTATCTCCAATCCCTTTGTCCTCGATTTCAATCAGGTAATCTTGAGTTCATATTAAACGTGAATGTGTTTGATTGAATGTGTTTGATCAAAATCCGAAATCCTCATCTCGATAAATATCAAAATCGTGTTTAATTTGAGTTTGTATTCAGTTTATATTAATCCAATCGATTGAATGTGTTAGATTTGAGTTTATATTCGGTTTAATTATTCATTTGTTCCTGATTTGATGTTAGTAACGTGAACATTTGTTCATTAGTGAACATATGTTCATTAATGAACATATGTTCACTAGTGAACATATGTTCACTAATGAACATATGTTCACTAGTGAACATATGTTTACAATACCAGTGTTGTTTTATTGATTCAGTTATGAATATATTTTGAACTAATGTTTTAACCCTTAGTTTGTGTCTTTGACTCCAATACGTAGTTGTTTTCAATTATTCACGGTTTTGTGCTTTCGTTCTTGGTTGTTGGTGCTTGACAAGTTACTACGTAATATGCAACAAAAATATTGATGTCTGATGAGAACCATTTGAAGGCGAAAGTGCTTGAGGAATATGAACAGTTTATGAAGTTGCCTAAAGAAACGATTAAGAAAATCAACGTGAATGTGAAGAAAATTGGATATGAAAGAGTTGATAAAGAACATCATTGACTTTTATGTTTAAAATTTTGAAAATGCAAGTTGTTGCTTTGTTTGTTTCTATTCTGTTTAGACATCATACTTTCATGGTCCTATTATGTTTAGACAATCTACATTTGTATATTATAGTTTTCTATCTATTTTCTTTTCTCCGTTGTTGTTTGATACATGAACATATATTCATACATGATTTTATATTTGTTTTGTATTTATGTTCTTTTTAGACATTGTACTTTTAGAAAGTGTATTTTCATATTCTGTACAGTTGTATACACAATGTTCATGGATGAACATATGTTCATATATGAACACAGAGGACTAACCTGATAATATGATCATTATATTCATAGATGAAAATACATAAATGTGATACTATCCATAAATACGATACAAAATATGAGAATAGATTTATGTACATTGATGAACATATGTTCATCAATGAACATATGTTTATGGATGAAAAAACGATAACAGCACTACGGAAAATCAATTTTGAATGTAAATCCATAAAAAAATCGTATCTCAATGTATACGTAATCTTAGATCTTTTAATTAAATATTTTCTGTTATGGAAATGTAGATATGGATGTTAATTGGACCATCATACCCTTTATAATCAAAACTAGATCAACGGTGAAAAATATGATTTTGCAGTTAAGCCATATAATTTGGTTCTGCATTGAACCCATCCCTATATATATATATATATATATATATATATATATATATATATATATATATATATATATATATATATATATATATATATATATATATATATATATATATATATATATATATATTAAATTCAAAAATCAATCTCAAACACCGTCTAAATCACTAACCAAACTTTCCCTTACCCTTTTTTATTTTGCATATTTGACACTTTTTATTCTACTTTCTCAACTGCAAAAACATTATTAACTGATATTTTTTTAATAGAACTTAAAAGTAATATAAATATACGTCGTAAAACTTTAGAAAATAAAACAGCTTAACACGTCAGTAAACCATATTATGACGAACTGTGAGATTTAAACTGTGGGTTAATGTGGCCCAAGGTAGGGTTTTAAATGTCAAATGACATAGACACCCTCCATCAGTTTCGCTTCCACCAGACAAATTAACGACTTTTCAGGGTAATTTCGGCAAACAATAAAAATATCTTCTCAAATAGAAAGAGCTTATCTTGCTGGAGCAAGAAGGGTCTCTAAAACCCACATATTTACCAGCACAGTGGTTCCAATTGCAGGCCAAAGATTCAATCTTCCTTCATACCCATCAAAATCTTGAAGTTTCAACATAATTAAACCCCAAAATAAGATGACTAATTCTTTGTGCTTTACTCCTATTTCTTCCTTCAAGCCCCCAAGCAATCCAGGTATTATTCACTCTCTCCTCCCTTATGTTCAAGTGTGTGTGCGATTCGTTCAAACATCTATTCAATGGTGGCGTGTAGTGGGTACTAATTGTATTTTCGTAAAAAAAAATTAGGATTAATTGGTGGGAACCCTAGTTCTCCAAAGTTGATTTGGGTGACTAATCAAAACGTGAAATTTGAAAGATTCCAAGGTTTCGAAGCTAAGGTGAGATTTCTTTTGAATCAGAGCGTGTTATGCACAGTTATGAAGCTTTCGATTCTTTTAAAATTTTTAGAGTAACCATAAATTTACCCATTTCAAACAAAAAATTCAATGTTGTAACCCTTTTATTCGTACTAATTTAATTCAATTAACTTCTTTTTAGCTTCAATTTTTCAAAACTAAGTTGCCATGTGACTTGTAAATGTCAATTATATTGCTTGTGCTTTTCAAAATTGAATGACAAAATACTGACCACTGATTTGATATATGATAAATTTCTGAATAGAATCGTATTGAACATAAAAAGAAGAAACCTAAAAAGATTTATATCACTTTTGCGTATGGAATTAGCAAATAAGAATGGGGAATATTCAAAATATCCAACAATTACAGGCAGTTATTGTCAGAACTATTTTTTAGAAAGAAACCGGTACCATAGATTGTTAAATAATCCTTTTAAAGATTTCTATTTTTTTTTTGCACTTTAAAGCATACAACATAAGGAGTTGCCGAATGTTTTCATCATTTTTACAACGTTCTCTTGATTAATCTATAACGCGATCTTATTTAAATCTTATAATTAGCAAAAAAGGGTATTCTGATTTAATTATAAAGTTTAAAACTTTATCTTAATCATTGAATGTTCTGTTATGATTTTACAGGCGACCGATGGCACAAATAGCACCACCAAGGTGAATAGCATAGTTTGTGCTGATTGTGATGGAAATGGTAAGTTTTTAACAAAATGTCATTTTTATTTGGGCAAATTTCATAAACCACACTAACTTTTCAAAAAAAATTCGATTTTGACACTGTGTTATTTTTTTTTCAATTAAGTAACTAAGTTTTCAATTTTTTTCAATTAAATAACTAAGTTTTCAATTTTTTTCAATTAAATCACTATGTTTCAATTTTGTTTCAATTTTGACCATTTGATCGGTCAACCCGGTAGCCAACTGATGTGCCATGATGATGTGTCAGTCTTTGATGATGCGACCCTAACGTGGCATGCTGACATGGCACCCGAGTGTCAAAATTGAAACAAAATTGAAAACATAGTGACTTAAAATTGGAAAAAATTGAAAACTTAGTGTCTTAATTGAAAAAAAATAACACAGTGTCAAAATCGAATTTTTTTTGAAAAGTTGGTGTTTTTTTTGTAACTTTTTCTATATTTTTTAAAAGTATAAATTCGTATTTTTACGTTTTTAGAAGTATAAATATTTTTTTTACAAATATAAATACGTATTTTTATATTTTTAGAAACATAGATACATTGTCATAAGTATATATAAATGTATTTTTATGCTTTTAAAAATATAAATACGTTTTTCTGCATATAAACATGTATATATCAATAAAATACGTATTATAAAACGAGTTTAAAACTCTTTCTCGATATTTTTTCATTATAAACATGCTTTTGATTGATATGATATGTGATTATATGGAAAACAAATGTATTTTATATTTCTAAAAACATAAAAATAAGTATTTGTTCGTTAATTTAGAAGTATAAATATATTTTATTACGTCTTTAGAAGTATAAATACGTTTTTTACGTCTTTAGAAGTATAAATACGTATATATATATACTTACGAAAATGGTCAAAATTGAAACAAAATTGAAAACATAGTGACTTAATTGAAAAAAATTGAAAACTTAGTGACTTAATTGGAAAAAAATAACACAGTGTCAAAATCGAAATTTTTTGAAAAGTTAGTTTCTTTTATGAAATTTGCCGTTTTTATTTTTATTTTAAGAAAGGAGAATAGTTTGACTTTTGAGATTCACTTCAAAGTCAAACTTTATCTCTCTATATCCATGAATAATTTGCTTACTAGTTTTTGTTTTACTTTTTGGGGTTAGTTTTTTTTTTTTTATTATTAATTTAAACCTTCATATCCAAAATCAGGTGCTATACAATGTACACAATGTGAAGGAAAAGGAGTCAACACTAGAGATCACTTCAATGGACAATTTAAAGCTGGTGGCTTATGTTGGTTGTGCAGGTATTGGTCATATTCTTGTAGATTATGTAATTTATCTAAGAAAATCCATTTTTTTTTATCAAATTGTTTTTCAAAATTGGATCTTTTTTATTTTCTTCAAGTGTTAAATGATGTATATAGCACACGGTTCTAGGTGGTATACTTGCAGAAATTGTTAAAGGTTTGAGTCTCAACAACTCCAACGTGGATCGAGTTTTTTACAGCGACTGTGTATCTGATTTACATCTCACATTGACTGTCTTTTTGTAGAAATATGAATTTTGAATAAGTAATTGGTTTCATATATGTAGGGGTAAAAAGGAGATCCTTTGTGGTGGTTGCAATGGAGCCGGTTTTAGAGGTGGGTTCATGAGCTCTTTTGATGAATAAACAAACTATATATAGATTCAATAAACTAAATCTTTTGTTGTTTTAATCTTTTTTGAATCATATATATTGATAAAGTTTTGTTCCATATTAAAGAATTACGTTTTTCTTGATTTTGACACTTTCCACAAAAAAACCATGCCACCGAAACTTTGATTTTGACACTTTCCACAAGAAAGAAATTATATACAAATTACATTAGAATAAGTACACGTTTTTTACAAGAAAATTAAACATCTGAAAAGCAACAATTATTGAGCTTCTTTCGTTAATCGCAATCAAGCCAAGATCAAACGCAGAATATCACCATTGAATTCAAACGATTTCTCAGTTTCTTCAAGACAATGATTCTTCTGTTCTCTAGTCCAGTTCTGATTAAACCATGAAAAAAACTCATTAGATCATAGTAAGAACTAAGAACAGCCGTTGACTTTAACGTCAAAATTGGTAAATTCCTTAATCGAAATCCACCTTCATAAATTTAAAATCAAAGAATGTAGCATTTGTATGAAACTCGAAGTTGAAAATTATTCGATGTGACTTTAAAATTACCTCTGCAACTCTATTCAATTTCTCGCGAACATTCTGCAAAAGTTGGGGAAGATCACCATCCCATTTATAAAACTCAAGTTCTCTCCCATTCAAGATCTTTGCAGCCACCTACAGCGGATTCGAAAAGAAAAACGTAATAATTAAATCGAATTATTGGTTTTTCATATTATAATCCGAATTAACAATCATCCAACCTTTCTTCCGATCATCCGACCACCAGCAGTGTGTGCGAAATACGTGTTATAAAAATGGCAGATGAAAGCATGTGGATCTTTCTTTGATAATTCTTCGATATAAATCGAGTAATCGATCCCAGGCGATAAAGGTTCAGGAATAACATGACCTTGTTCTTTGAACCATTCCAAATCTTTCGCCAAATTTCCCGCCCTTTCGAGCCCAGTGCTCTTGAACTCAGCATCTGAATCGCGAAATTACCCAAAAGCGTCAACAATCGTGTAATTAATTAGGAAATTAGGTTTTTTTTATTGAAAAACTCACATTCGGGGAAATCGGCTTTATCTAGAATCTTGTCAAGGGTATCGTAGACGTGCTTACTATCGACCAAGAACTTCAAATACCCGTCAATGGTGGGCTCCCACTTACGCCATGATTTTCCTTGCGTTTCTTTTTCTCCGTCTTTAGCTTGATCTTTAGTATGCAATTTCATAGCTACGGATCTCATCTCATCCACGAACCCGCCGGTATGCCTCTTCGAAGTCCTCTCCTCAGCCGCTACCGCCGTCGTCCCGGTCGTTGTCACCACCATTTTCGTGGACTTGAACACAAAAAAGACACGATCTTTGGTTAGAATTTGAGATGGGTATTGTAGAAATTGGAGTTTAGAAGTCAGATACAAATATGGGATTTCTTTGAAAGGAATTGCGGTTAAGAAATGAAAGATGATTGAGTGTAAAATTGGATTATTCACATATGACGACACAGCTATAGTCTATATAAATTAATTAAAAAATGAAAAAGGGTAGGTTCGTGAATCATTGCTTTTATAAATGTGATCTTGAAGATAAAAGAGAACGACTTTAAGAATAAAATAATGAAATCTTGAATCTATGATCCATTATTTGGATATGGCGTTATCTTCAACTGGATGTATTTTGTTCGGCTCCATACGATTTTTTAAAACTATGCATAAAAAACAACAACGGGGTCTTCAAGAATTTTATGCATAAAAAAAGTGTATGGTTGCCTGGTTGGGGGCTTTTTGGGCATTTAAGTCTTGCAGGCTAAGTACCGAAACTAGCAGATGGTCTTTCCGGGTCCAGTTATGGTTTTGTTTTGGTCTCGGCTTTGGTCGAGGATTGACTACTAGTGTAGACTTGTAAGTTGAGTAGACATGTTGGCCTTGTCAGGCCACTTAGAGCCGACGAAAGAATTATGGAAGATTTTGGTGATGCTTTTTTTATATTAGGAATCAAGATGATGAGAGATTGCTCTCTATTTATTCTTGGATTGTCACAAAAGAGCTATATGTATAAAGATTTGAGTAGATTTGACATGAAATATAGTAAACTCTGAGATATAGTATTGTTAAAGGAGACATTCAGGTTAAAGCAGTATCACCAAAATAATATTAAGAAGTGAGATACAAAATATCATGTATTCTTTAGTGTTGAGAGTCTTATGTATACTTAAGCATCTATTGTCGTCTTGAAATTGAGATTATAGAACAATCAGTATATGTAACACTAGAAGGCGGCAAAATATGTGATGTGTTATCAAAGAAAAACAAAATACTATATACTTACATAAAAAATTGAGATTTTGAAGATCATTGGTTTCTTTGAATCAAGTTTGATGGATACCAAAACAACAAACTCATCATGTTATATTGGTTTAAGAAGCTATCTCATGAAATTCTACCAAATGGATACATAAGCTTCTTCAAACATGGCATTTGAGTTCATAACTTGTTAATAGGTATCCAATCATGGAATCTAACTAAAAAAATTATCATTAAATTATGAGTGGTAGATGTCGTTGAAAAGCCATTGGAGATTACATGACAATAATTCAGCTAATTTATCCCAACAACAAAAGCAGCTCAAAGTAGTCGAATTTTATCAACATCAAGTGTCTAGTGGTCAATGAGAGAGTTTGGTATGAATTTTTTTTATAGAACACATAGAAACTTATATGCTAGCAAAATCACTACCTAAAAGTTAACGCATAAGGTGTTTCATGATCATATTATTTTTATGGGCATTATTATAGTTAATACTTTGATTTAGTGAGAGTCCTTATGTATTATATGTTCAATATACATACATTATGTTATGATGTTTAGTAGAATAAAGTTGAAGATATTTATCATCATTATCATGAATTAAGGAATTTGCAATACTTATGTTGCATAAAGAACTGATTTCGCTAAAGAGTATAGTTGGGCCAATCGCAAATAGCAAGTGTGAGGTTACATTGCATTTATTTTTCATCAACATTTGATATATGCCATTGAGTGTGTAGGCATGGTGATGGTGACACTTTAGTCATCTTTTAAACTTTTATCTTTATAAATCTTATAATAGAAGTCAATGTGGTTCAAGATAGGTCATGTATCTTGAACCATATTCATTTTAAACTCTTAAACTCTTCAACTTATTCTAATTAATTGGTTTATTAATTATATTGGTTAATCATAGATTAAAACCCTTCAATTATCAACTAAATAATGGTTATAATTGAAGAGTTCTTCAATGTATTGTATTTAATTAGTGACTATGATATTAAATTAGTTAATATAGAGGTATACATATTTCATTGAGATAAATCAAGTTGTTAAGGGTTTAAAGAATGAAATTAAGTAAAAGAATACTTGAAAACACATTGATATTTTTTTGCTCACTCAAGATTTTGTGATTTAATTCTATTATTTGTTAACTTCACTAAAGATTTCATTAGTTGTAGGTATTTATGTGTTCATGATTTGAAAGAGCAAAATAAATAGAACTTTTATTCTTTTACATGATGTTATATGTTTTTCTAATCCATGAAAATTCGTAGTACAATGTTATTCAAGAGAAAAATGATTTTGTTTTATTTATTCATGTATTCAAGGTTTTTTATATTAGTTACTATATAGTATATATTAGAGTTAGTTATGTTGAAAAAGAGATTACGAATTTGATTTTGTGAATTTATTTAAAAGTCAACGGACATTGTTATTTTTACGATAAAAACAGAATATGGTGAAAGATAATGGATCGAGTGTAAATAAGTTTGTGTGTGTGTCATTCACTTAATATGGTGTAAGATAAGTATTAATTTTAAATCATATTAAACACACATGTGTATCTAATTAAAATCCTAAATGTTATTATTATTTTTTTTTTGACATTTTGTGAAACTCATGAAGAAAAAGAAGACGATAACAATACATTTTTTCTCATTGGTAACCTTTGTAATATTATTAGTATGCTTTGTTTTCTATTTTATTAGATGTCGTGCTAATTCATGACACATTTTCTTATGTTTTAATATCATATTATCCGTATATAATATATAGATACTATTAGATGCGTGATTGTTGTCTGTTAAATTTACATGTTGATGACATTATAGTTATTTTAAATAAGTCATTATGATGTTTTTTTTTGAGTTTTACGATGGAAACTTTATAATTAGTACATGATATATATTGTGATGACATAGTGATTAGATCTAACGTTTTCAGATTATTATATGACATGTCAATGTCTTTTATCAAAGATTTTTACTCTTGTGCAACGCACGACCTAGTATATAAGTAAAGACGTGATGACTCTATAATTAACATAGGATGGATCAGATTGTTTTAAAGGAAATAAAATAAAATAAATCTCAATGTGCCTAAAGAATCTGTTGTACAGTTTCAAGCATATACAAACACAAGTGTGAGATAGTTAGAAATTCTACATTAAAGATAAAATAATAGAATATAATGACCATTGTTATGAGTATTATATGCTTGACATATGCATAAGTATTCAAATAAATCTCATAAGTATAACATTATTAGAGTTTAACGAGGACTCTAATACTTTGAGTATAAAACATAGGTGGTCCCCGACATATAAATAACATAACAATCTTTTCTACAATCTCTGATCCCCCATCATCAAAGTTTGGTTGAAAGAAACTAATAGACATTGTTAAGGCAGACCACCACATGTCGATTCTAGCCATCGTCTAATTCCACATAAAGAACACAATTTAACAACGGATTAACGTAGAATTTCTTTTACATTGATTCAAAAAAAAGTATGGTTTTGATCGACAATTTATGTTCTTTTTGCTAACGTCATATTGACAACATTGAATAACACAATCGAAAGGACATTAGAGACTTCAGGGACGCCATTGCATCCATAGACGACCTTCAATAAAGAATTGAAAAGAGGGGAAATGTGTACATGAAGCCAAATGAAAGTGATGCATTCTTCATGTTTATTTCGATCAGAGACATAAACGGATTGATTATTGTAAATTGCTTTATCTTTAGAAAAAGTCATGTAGTAATTAAGTAAATTGTAACTTTTATTTTTCATAATAGTGCACCCAAAATTTTTGAGGTTGTTTGACTGTGTTTTTGAAAATGACTTATTGACTTTTTAAAAAGTCAATAATTATTGACTTTTTAAAAAGTCAATAAGTTAAAAAAAGTGTTTGGGTAACTGAAAAATGTTTTTTAAAACAATTTTTTATAACTCTTCCAAAAGTCAATTTTAATAAGTATTATCTAACTTTTTAAAATGGTTTTTAACTTCTTGATATCAAAAAGACAAAAATACCCCTCATAAATAATACACCCAACCCTTTATTCGTTTATACTCTCTCGTTAACCGTCCGCCTCCATCAAACATATGTAAACATGTTATTTTTGGTCATTTTACATATATAAGCAAAGTCAAACATTTTTTAGAAAATGACTTATCAACTTATTGACTTTTCTCACCACAAAATCTAATACAAACACTTTTTACAAAACTTATTTTACCACCACCATAAGTCAATAAGCAATTTTAAAAAAAAACATTTTTTAAGTTAAAAAATCATTCACAAACACCACCCTCTTCATTTTGCAATGTTCATAAGATTTCTCAAAAATATGAAGAAAGATATATTTTAAATTGTTTGCGAAACTATTATTTGTCACAAATGGATTTCCGCAAATTATCATAATCTCTTGAAGTCACATAGTTTGTGAAATTTTTGCTATTTCATAATAACCATGACGGCCCTAAGGGGGTGTAGGAGGTGCGATCGCAAAGGGACTCACGTCGTGAAGAGGCCCAAAATTTTATTTTGTTGCGGTTCCATCACTAAATCCGTCGCTAATTCGTCACTTTTCGTCTCATTTCCGTCGTTAATTAGCATTAATTCGTCGCTTATAATTTTTAATGTTTTATTAAGTGTCGAGTATTATCGTAGTATTTTGGAGTCCATTTTTTATTTTTTAAACAGAACCTTCAAAATTAAAGGACCGGTCCTGATAATAAACATTAAAACTATGATCATTTGGTAATAAGACATACTTTTATGATTACTACTAAATTAATATAAACTTGAATTTAGGATTGCTAACTACTAATCACATTCAATAACGAAAAAGATGTTTAAAAAGAATCATATGCTAATAAGATTTAAAATGTGGAAGTTTTTATCCATATTCGAGAGACGCCAAATTGCCAACAGAATTGGTAGACAATAACGAAAACTTCTTTTGTCTTGCCGTGCGGTTCACCGGCAAAAAGAGACAATACCCATTAACCAAGTTGCCACAATATGTTTTTATTGCAGGTTGCCCATTCATTTTCTATCTAATATCACAAAACACCCATTGGATATTTCTGTTTAATCAATTTCTGACCTCCCTTTACAAATCCTTCAATTACACCACCAAATTATAACAACCAAAACGTTTAAAACTACAAAACCTAACTCTACGGGTTTGACATCTGCCAGAGAGTGAAACAAATAAAACCCCTGTTTAAAGATTTGGTGCAGGTGATTGGTGAGTGAATGAAGATGTTTATTTTGTTAAAATTATCGATATTTGGTATTTTTATGTTTTGCGATAGATAAACATAAAATTCAAAATTACTTTCTTATCTAATGATCGTATTGTAATTTATGAGATTATATCTTTAACAAATGAAGTTTGGAAAATTGATATTCAAAGTCAAGGACGAATCAGGATATGGGCAGCCTCTAAATTTGTTAAATTTTTATATATTACAAAGATAGTCGTAAAAAAGTTAACAAATAACTAATTAGAGGTTTTGCAGAATTTGATTCATCGAACCAAATTTAACTCGTAAATGGTTCAGATACAACCATGTGTAGAAAGGTTGACAAGTGTGAAACCATCTTTGTCAACTTTAACATCTTTTTTGTTGTTGACTCACTTACACTTGAATAAATGTACTATACTTGAGGAATGATATTTCAATTCCCAGATTTCCTAAATCACTTCATAATATGAATCTTTGGCTATAATCAACATTGCCTCATGATTCACATTAGAGTATGTAAATGATGTTGCTATTAACGTCACTCCACTTGCAATGTACTTTTTCTATCTTGTTTAGCAGTGTAAAATGTATACCCGTTAATGACATAGCTTTGGTAAGTTGATACGGCGTTTCGCAGACCAATACCCCAATAGTTTAACTAAAGGATCAAAGTTTTCTCTACCTAAGTTTTCTTTCACTTTTTCTTTCAACCATTCAGGAAATGTTCTAATTTGCTCTTTAGCCAACCATTTTTCAAACCTCTTTTAGTTTCTTTATAGTAATATTGACATGTGCTCATTTATGTATGGAGCAACAACGGTCATGTGTTGTAATACTGTAAAATGTGCTAGATGGAATTCATCACGATCAAGTATGATCGCTTTCAATCCAGCTATATCAATCCCTTGGAGTCTACCTTCATGTCATGATTGTGGTATTCCAATAGTGGCAATACCTTTTAGATATTCTGCACAAAACTGAATCACCTCTTTTGAAGCATATCCTTAAACAATACTTCCCTCAGGTCTATGTCGATTCCTTACATACCCTTTTAAGAAACTCATATATCTCTCAAATGGGTACATGTATCACTCAAATGGGTACATGTATCACATATATACTACACCATAAACCTTTATTTATCTTACAATATGGGATACAAGGTGAACCATGACATCAAAAAAAGAATGTGGAAACTACATTTCAAGCTAGCATAAAGTGATGATAATACTTCCGGATCAATAACTTTTGAATGGATCATGTTGAAAAACAAGCATAACTTTGTGATTGTGTGACGGACCTGTGATATACATGATGTTGGACTGTCCAGCGACTTGGCCCAATTAATCGATGTTGTGGGCTTATTCACTCCAACTTCAGCCTGTGATACTTAGAGGTGTGGTCTTGACTCGAGTGGCCGATTCACCACGAAAGCAGTCCGATCAAAACTTACTAGTAATATGGTAGGATACCCCCAAAACCGAATTTGGTGGATCAACATTGTCCCATTAAAAGTATTGACTTTTATATGGCGTGCTAAGATGGGACGCATCCCTTCCGCTTTAGCTCTCAGTCATCGTGGTGTTCCAAACATTTCCATTAAATGTGGTCATTGTAATTTGGAAGCGGAATGCTCGGATCATATTTTGACAAGGTGTAAGATTGTGAGACTTATTTTCGAATGGATCTTGAGGTGGTGTGGAGTAGACAAGATGGATTTCCAAAGTTGACTGAATTACTAGAGTTTGTATTCTCATGGGGGAACTGCAAAAAGAAACGAAAGATCTCCACGTCGATCATTTCTGGAACAATTTGGTTGACATGGAAAGCACGTAACGATCGGATGTTTAATCAGAAACACATCTCTCCAACGACGGTGGCGGATAATATAAAATCGATGGTATTCGTTTGGATGAAACATACGGGCAAACATAATGGGTTAAAACATGTGGATTGGGGGGGGGGGGGGGGGGTTTCTCCTTTCTTATCTTTGTAATATGTAACTTTATTTTCCATTTCTGTTTTTTTTGCTTTGTACTTCTGCCGGCTAGCTTCTTGCTAGTTTTTGGCCCCTTTTTTATATAATTCGTATGCCGTTTCTAAAAAAAAATTAGTCAACACATGATGTTATTAATGTAATTTTGTGCCATAACTTTTATTCTGTCTTTATAAACACTAATCTTAAATATAGTTAATACTTTAAAAATCCTCATTAAAAATATCGATTAATATGAGATCATAACATTTTCTTTAAACTAATATGCGATTAAGTGCAATATATTACATTTGGTGCGATCCATCAGACACGGTATAATAAAGTAGAAAAGATAAATCATGACAAATAACAATATATTTTGTTTTTCTAATTAATATGATATCATTACTATATAAAAAAAACATTCATCTTAAACTTGCTTGATTTCAAATGAGGCCTTTGGTAAGGGCCAGTCTGTAGGGTGCTTCCCCTTGACGAGGTCAATGTGACCCAACGTGAATCCATTTTGATACCAGGCCACATATGCTAAGGTGGATTTATGTGAATCCATTTTGTCGATGAGCTGTATTTACATCTCCATTCTACTGCCATCCACTGTTTCTATCATCCATTCCAGCCAATCTTTTTCATTCCAAACATCACCACAAAACATACACTCATCATCTAGGCCAATCACATATGCACATCACAAAAGTTCCCGGCTTTGATAGCTTGAAAGCAAAGGTGAAGATTCCATCTTAGCCAAGGACCCCCACTAACCCGTCAAAAGATCTCATCCTCCCCCCTTCATATTGACAGAGGAACATGAATTGGGTAATTCTGCAGAAGACCACACAGGCCATAGGTCCTTTCTTATGAAGTGGCTATTTCCAAAGCAAAATAAAAAGCCACGGTGCTCATATTTGGCTGTTAAGTACCTCTCCAATGGAAAAATGGACGATTTTTCTAACGTGTATATATGAATATTCGAATATACATATGTTCACATTTGAATATGTATATATGCATTTAAATGTGCATTTGAATGTGTTTATACGCACATTTAAATGTGCATGTATGCACATTTATATTTGTTGTTTTGTTGTGTTTGTTTTTTGCAACTTTTATGTTGCAGTTTGTCCAAATGATGAGTGTAGGTGTTTGTGATGGTGTTTTGAATGAAAAATACGGTCAAAATTGATTCTCAAGTTCTAATAAAAACATTGGCTCTTAATATATATATATATATATATATATATATATATATATATATATATATATATATATATATATATATATATATATATATATATATATATATATATATATATGTTTGTTGTTTTTTACTTTTTTTTTTTGGAACCGGCAAATATATTAAAAGCCCAAGACTAGCAAGACGCTAGAAGGGGAAAAGAGTACAAACAAGATAAAATAAAAGGAAAAAAAATTACAGACAAGAAATAGGAGAATCACACCAATCTTTCCAGTTAAGACCACCTATCGAGGTTCTATGTTTGTGCCAAAGATACACCATAGCTTTGATATCGTCAATAATCTTCGTCGGTTTTGGAGCAATACTATTAAAAATACGATCATTTCTAGAACGCCAAAGACACCAAAAAGTACCATATATTATGCTGAAAAGGCTCTTTCTTATTCTTTTACATCTCCCCCATCGTGCAAAAATATTAATGATCTCCTTTACTTTGAAAACCATCCCCACTCGAACATTGCACCAACTCCATATGGCTGTAAGAACTTGACTCGCCAGAGAACAATTAACCAACACGTGATCTGCGTCTTCATCGGCAGACGAGCAGAAACCGCATCGAGAATCCACAATATTCACACCTCTCTTTTTTAATGCAAGTAGGGAGGGAATACGGCCCATCCTTGCCCTCCATACGAAACAGTTTATTTTCAAAGGAACCACCTTAGGCCATAGAAAAGGACCATCACATACTTGATGCATTGCTCTATCTAATCTCAGCCTTAACCTCGAAACATAAAAACCATCCTCACCAGCAAAATTTGAGCACCAAGATCCGCAATCCTCATTCCAACGAACAACTTGACTTGGGGGTATATCCATCTCGTCTAATGCCTTTTTCATACTCGCGATGTTTTTCCATGTGCCTGTGATCGAAGAATTGGCTATCTTTGTGCCATGTAGATTAGTCACACAATGAATAGCCATTATGATTCTGGCCCAGAGGGTGTTTTTTTCCAACCGAAGGTGCCACCACCATTTTGTTAAGAGAGAAATGTTTAACGTTCTAAGGGAGCCAAGACCCAATCCCCCCACTTCTTTAGGAGTAGAAACTTTATCCCACGAAACCCAATTTATACCCTTACTTTCTTGTGATCCGCTCCAAATAAATTTTCGCCGAATTTTCTCGAGATCTTCAATAACACCCAACGGAGCTTTAAAGAGAGAAAGAAAGTTGGTTGGAAGGTTTCCTAGAACGGATTTTGCAAGAGTCACACGACCTCCAAAACTCAAAGTCTTTGATTTCCAAGCCGATAATTTGGACTTGAATCTATCTAACACCGGTTTCCAAGCTTTTTTCAGGTTCATGTTATCACCAACAGGAACACCTAGATACGAGAATGGTAGTGAAGCCGGCTCGCATCCAAGGGGGGCAGCCCAAGCCGAGACCACTGAAGGGGACACACCAATACCAAAGACCTTCGATTTGTTAAAGTTCACCTTGAGACCCGAGGAGACATGAAAGCATCTTAGAATTCGAGCAAGGTTTTCGATGTTTCTTTTAGACCAATCACCAACAAACAGAGCGTCATCTACGTAAAAAAAGATGGGACAAAGAGACATTAGCGTTATGAAATACAACTCCATCAAAAATACTTTGGAACATGCAGCCTTCATTGCAATATTGAGGCCTTCCATTGCTAGGATGAACAAATAAGGAGATAAGGGATCCCCTTGTCGAACCCCTTTCTCCATTTGGAACTCCGATGTAGGAGACCCATTGATAAGAATGGAAGCTCGAGCCGATGTGAGACACCCATAAATCCAATTTCTCCACTTATCGCCAAACCTCATCTGTTTCATAATTGAATCCAAGAATCCCCAATTTACAGAATCAAAAGCTTTATTAAAATCTACTTTGAATAGTAAGATTTTCTTCCTTGATTTTTTTGCCCAGGAGCATATTTCATTGATCATCAGGGGGCCTTCTAGGATGTTCCTGCCATTTACATAAGCTGTTTGTGTATCTCCAATCACCTCCCCAATCACTTGTTTTAACCGGGTCGCTAAAATCTTCGCAACAATCTTGTACAAGGATCCGATTAAGCTAATAGGTCTGAAGTCATTTAAAGTTAGTGGGTCCTTAACTTTCGCCACTAGCGTAATGAATGAGGAATTACACCCTCTAGAGAATCTTCCCCATTTCTCGAAGTATTTAACAAAATTAACAACATCTTCCTTTATGGTACACCAATATTTTTTCAAAAAAATGAAGGTAAAGCCGTCTGGTCCAGGCGCCTTCTCATTACCGCACGCCCATACAGCTCTCTTGACTTCATCAACCGAAATATCTTCTTCCAAGAAAGCCCTGCTAGTTGCCGAGAGGGTTTGAAAATCCGGACTAATGAACTTGGGGCGGGAGGCCCACTTCTCCTTGAATTTGGATGAAAAAAATATAAAAGCCTCATCCTTGATTTTATTCTGATCGACTGCCCACGAGCCATCAATATTAAGACCATGAATATGATTTCGCCTACTTCTGTTGTTCACATGCCCATGGAAGAATCGAGTATTTTCATCCCCATCTGCGACCCATTTGAGCCTTGCTTTTTGTTTTAGGTCCATGGACTTTAATCTTTCAAGTTCCATAATTTTCCGAAAGCCAGCAGCTCGATTCTCAGACTACAATAATGTTAGCGCCCTGTTTTCAGCCACGAAATCTAGATCATCGACCAGTTTTTTTAGCTTGCGTAACTCCTCCGACTCTACTATAAACTCTTTTGATCGCCAGGTTCTTAATTCTTTTTTAATATTTTTTAATTTTGCTAAGAAGTAGGCATCAGGGGCGGCAAAACCAGAAAAATCCATCAAGGCCTTAAGCACGATGGAATCAATATCATTCCTCAACAGCCACGAGTTAAAAAATTTAAACGGCTTTGGTCCATAATCAATAATGTTTGTGCGAAGAAGGATAGGACAATGATTGGATAACTCTCTAGGCAGCGCAACTACAGAAACCCCAGGGAATGAGTTTACGAAGTTGGAGCAGGCTAGGATACGATCAAGCTTACTAAGCTTAGCCCCGTCTTGACGAAAGAAGGTGAACCGGTGACCCCCCATCCTTAGATCATGCAGCGAAGCCAAGTGAATGAAGCTATTAAAAGCATTGGCACTAGAGAGACAAAAGCTAGAATTGATGCGCCCATCCGCTCTACGCACAACGTTAAAATCTCCAAGAAACAACCACGTAGCAGTCTTACCATTTCGAATCTGTAGAAGCTCATTCCAAAGTCTTGCTTTTTCTCCCACTCCTTGTGGACCATAGATGTTCACAAACACCACCTCGCCTGAAACACCAACACATAAGCCAGCTACGAGAATGAAGTGTCTGGCTTTGATAATTTCAGCAACTTTGAAGAAATTTGTGTCCCAAATAGTTAACATTCCTCCAGACCTCCCATTTGCACTCACCAAGCAATGCCCGAAATCATCAGACCCCCAGTATTTGGATAAATCAATTAGGGAAGATGAGTGTTCTTCAAGCTGAGTTTCCTGTATACAAATCACATTCACCCTGTATTCCTTTTTCAAACGCGCAACCCATTCAATTTTGCACTTCTCGCCCAAGCCTCTGACATTAAGTGACAGTACATTCATTGATTCACGTTTAACTCACCACTTTCACCTAAGATGTCCGCAAGAACCTCATTGCCCTCTTCAATTTGAAATCCAACAGCTTGACCAATTTTAACAGTACGAGCCAACTCGTTTACGGACTCGTTGGGAGAGTTTTCAGCGATACACGTACCAATGGATTCTGAATGGGGGTTGCATCGATTTAGGTCAATTGATGGGGATTGAGGGGATTCTGAGTTTTGATGAGTTTCAGGCAGTGTCGTCTTCATTGTTGTATGGGTTTTTTTATTAGAGAAAGTGTGAGTGGGGGAAGGAGTTCTGCGCCTCTTGCCGTTAAAACCAGAGCCCAAATTGAAGTTTATTTTAGGCCCAGGGTCGGATTGAAATATGAAAGGCCTGAAAATCTCTCCATGGGCTTCCTGAATATCTGTTGTACCACCAATTTGGCCTACATTTACAACAGGCCCATCCAGGTGGTTACGTGTCTCCGGAGTGTTCTCTGCCAGTTGGCTTTTTGACCCACGTGGTTGGGGAATAGAGCATCCATTAAAAGAATCATTAATAACTCCTGGATTAATCGTAGGAGTTGCATCCGCCGTCTGTTTATCATTCCCATGTAGTCCATCCATATTCCTCGACGATCCGTTTGCGATGTCGGAGGTGTCACCGGAGGTAACCGCTACATTCCGGTCACCCGGTTCATCACCGGTTTCAAACGCTGATTCCATGACTACTTCAACTTCATCCGTATCTTTGGGAATCTCACATTCTTCTAATATATTGTTACCATCGCCATCACAGGGTGATTCTTCTTCGTCCAAGATATTATTCTCATCGTTGTTTTCATCGTCAAAGACAGTATCGGAGATCTCGTCGTCATCCTCATCATCCATATCGGAGTCACTGTAGGCTTGATTTGTATTGTTACCGACAGATTTCAAGGGGAACCAATAATCATCGATCTCAAAAACACCGATCTTAAACAGTCTACCTTCCGCCTCCACCATTACCACCTCTTCGATCCTCTTGAAGTTTTCCGTTAAGATACACACGCGACCATGAAAAAGATCACGAGCTTCAATCACCGTATCAAACGGAATTAGTATCTTCCCGAACCTTGACGCAATTGCATTGAAATTGTCTCTGTTCCAGAGATTTATCGGTACCCCCACGATTTTAATCCATGCAATACGTTCACGTTGATCTTCCGCACCATCACACCTTCTAAATGAACTAAACCAGTCCATTGATACCGTCAAAAAACTCGCAACATCGCTGGCCGCCCTGAATCTCAAACAAACCTTTAACCCACCTAGGTATTTTATTTCAAAGCCTTCATCGTCTCCAATAGTTAGTTCAGGGCTTATAGTATTCAAGTGTTCAATAATATGAGCAACCCCAACGTAGGATAGCTCATTAGAGCTCCAATCAGCCATCAAACTATCAACTTTGAGGGAGATTGGTTTTGGGTTAGGGGGGGGGGGGGGCGAAGGGGGGACTCTAGATCCAGTTGCAACTGATGAGTAAGTCCGGGAATCGCGCAGCCCCATAGGCTTGCGAAGAGAGGCAGGTAAAACAACGGAAGGTCTATTGACGACTTTCCTGTAATCTCCTATTTCCTTTCTATCGAACTTAGCGATGTTAACTGTAAGGATCTTACCCGAGAAAGTGATATTCTGAAGCTTGGATTCAAGTTCTTCACTGTTGGCCACCTTTTTGAACCGAACGAAGGCAAAGTTTTTCTTGTTGGCATCTTTCTTTCCGGCTATGTAAACATCTGCAATCTCGCCGTAGTTGCTGAAGCTTTTCCAAAGTGCATTCTTCCTAGCACCGTCCGGGATGTTAGTAACAAACATCGATATTGTGTCGGGGAATTTAGGACACCTGCGCCGTCGATTCTCCACCGTTCGCCACCCATCGGTTTCTCTCGCCATTTTACAGCCGACCCTCTCTCTTGTCAGAAAGAAAGTTTACGTGATCGTGCGGGCGGGCGGACGCAACCAACGATTACTAAATGAATAAATACAATAACAATTTATAATACAAAGCTCATAAATAACGACTTAACTGCATCTTAAATTATTTGAGCAATAATCAATATTTGCTATTATTATAACTTTAATTTCAATTCGTAGCTTTTCTTCATTTATTGTTACATAATATAATTGAATTATTTAGTTAATAACTAACCATTTCCTAAATTATATTCAAGTCTAATTCTATTAACAAAGCTGTAGTTCTTACTTATTTTTATTTATTAGCATATAAAATACAATACACAAGAAAACAAGATAAATAATCTTGTATGCAACAATAAAAACACAACTCATTAAGTCGACGATGATAAAGATTTATCACTTCTAACTTTAACCTTTCAAAATAGGAAAAATTTTAAATATTAATTCCAACCCCCCACCCCCACCCCCACCCGCTCCTCTCCCTGCCAGACACACAAAACCAAACCATATAAAACATCATTTCTTCAATCCATTTCATCCCATTCTGTCACTCATTATAATAAGAGTTATTCACACACAGAGAAACACACACACACGCACACATTGACTTCAAATTTCTCCATGACTTCTTCATCTCTAATTTTTCTCTCTCTCAGTCATCTCCAATCTCTCTCATACCCATTTCTCTGATCTGCAAGAATCGCCCCATAATATTGCAACAATTCCATCATGTCATCAATCTTGGCCTCAAATGGGGTGGTTATAGCCACAGCCATGGCTGCCGGAACCGCAATTTTCATCGCCTTCTGCCTCCAGAAGCAATCCACAACCACCGTCTCCGCCGCTCGATTCTCCGTCGTCCACCACCCAAGACCCTGCATCTATTCAGGTTCATCTATTTTCTAGTTTTCTTGGATCAAACTTCAAGTCCCCCTGTTGATGCTTTGTGTCAAAATTGAAATTTACTTTCTGGGGTTTTTGGATTATGATGCAGATGGGAAGAAGAAGGGGGAAAAGAAGAAGAAAAAGGTACAATTTGCAGAGGATGTGATGGAACCAAGTGGAAATGGCGATGAGTTCAGAAGACTAAAAAGTAAGAATCTTCATAGAAAGAGGAATTATTTGTCAATGTTGAAAGATGAAGTGGGCCAAAAGAAACCATCAAGAAATCTCAAGGGTCTTCCTGCAAATAGGATGGCTCTCTACTCTGGAATTCTCAGAGATCGTGGTGTTCATCGGGTTGCTTTTTCTTGTTAACATTTGACTTACTACAAACTAGTCCTTTATTTCTCAATATTTCAAAGTCTGACCCCTCTTATTTTTCTTCGTTAGTATAACTTATTTTTTGTTTGTTTCTTGATATTGCATATGTTGTCAACGGGGTTTGTATCATTGTGTACAACGTAAAAGGAACAAATTTGTAGAAATTATAAATGTAGACTTGTAAATGTGGTTATAATTTTTGTTATGGGTTGAAAGAGGGTGTATTGATGATCAAAATAAACCTCGGATGACTCTCAGGATCGTGTTGTCACTTTTCTTGAGTTCTATTTGCTCCTTATATAGGGAATATTGCAATGTGCCAAGTTCGTAAAATGGACAAAGAAGAGGTAAATGGTGGTTTTCCGAATGCCTAGAAATGTTGATATATGGTGTATTTCGTGTATTTATACTCACAAATCCATAAAATGGATAAAGAAGGGGTAAATGGCGATTTTCCGAAGTCACTTACATACTTTTCTAGAGCACTTTAGAAAATATGTAAATAACTTCGGAAATTGCCCAAGTCTAGACACTCTAGAGGTATTTGGAGGCTGTGGAAGATAGACAATTGTGGAAGGCCCTCAAAAAGTAAGACTTAGGCATATTTTGCCCAAGTCCAATGCACCTCTACTATAATAACGTACCAGGTGATGAATGTTTTTTTCACTCAACTTCTAGTTCGAAAATAAGTTTAGGTTTTTGGGTGTTCCCCCGATACTACAGGCCTTGTCGTCTAATCCCGTATGTTGTATGGCTAGCAGGACCAACTTACAGAGCTTTGATCCTTGATCAAGCAAGGGATGTGAGGCCCTTGACCCCACCATGTATCATGTATGTGATCAAATTCTTCATATACAAGTGTATAATGTACACCGCCTGATTTGTATTAGATCACAGTCTGGATTTCTTTAGTATGAGTATAAATTTCAGATTCACCAAAATGATCAAGTGACACTAAAAGCTACTAACAAATTTGTTGTATTACATTCCAGAGTCTCAGATTATTATCCCTCAAGTATCGAGATTCGTCATGTTTTGTTCTTTAATTTTGTATAAAATTTCTCTATTTACAATTAAATTTGACTCTATAAAAATTCTTGAAAAAAGAATATAGAATCTTTAATGTCTGTGGTGTTAGGGTTATATAGAACTAGGGAAGGTTTTCTGAAATCACCGATTGAATCAAGAATGGTATAGACACTGTCCGAATTTGATATTTCGACCCTAAGGCCTAGGTTGCAAGAAATTCAAATTATTTGGATAATAATTTAAGAACAAGCTTGAAATCATACACAATAGCAAGTTCACGTTTTTGGATAGATAGAGAGAATTCGTGTTCTAACTGTATATCAATCTGAACATTATTCTGATCATTTTAAGCCAAAAAACTGAATCCAAGAAATTAGGAGCAATTAAAAAGGGGCGGTTAAGGGCTGATCATCAGCGTTAGCGTCAACGTAGACTAAGAAATTAGGAGCTACTAAAGGGAACCTCCGCCAGGGGCTTGGACCCTGCTAGGAGCAAAGCCCTTAAGACCTTGCAAGGGACGCAGCCCCCTTGACCCCCGCTATTTAGTCATACATGTATCAACTTAATTTGATACAAGTGTGTACTCCTGCACCTCCTAATTTATATTAGAACTAACATGTGAACCCATTGACATACTTATTATTTTCATTATACTAAAATTTAAATATAATACTAAAATCACCAACAGGTTGGACGTCACATTTAAATCGATTTTCGACATTAACACACAAGTTGGGGAATTTTGAGAAAAACATCAAATTTATTTCATAAAATGTGAAAACTAATCTAAGAAGATAACATGGTATTTAAGTTCATTATGACTTGAAGGAGAAACCATTAACCAAATGAACAATTTGAAAGTGAAAAAACACTACACACTTGGATAAACTAAATTGAAATCTGACATGTTTTCCTAATGAGAAGTCATAAATATAAATCTAGACAATTTATATAGACTTCCAATGATACAAAACTTATTATTGAAAAAGTTGATCACTGAAACGATCAAGACGCTTAGGTCAAAGATTCGAGCTGATAGATACGTGGGCTTGAGGATTAAAAAACGAGTATCGGTAAAAAAAATCCTCCATGATATGACATATGTGCGTGTGAATGTCAACTCACACAACACACACCCACACACATAAAAGGGAGGGATTGGGGGGGGGGGGGGGGGTTATCTAAGATCACCCTTAATAAACACACATATACATAAAAATATAATTTTAACTATGTAACATCTAAAAAATCACATATTTTCCGTCATTTCTGAGCTAAAAGTTTATGAATTTTTTTGACATGTGTCGTTATAAACATATTAAAGTCGCCGACTTGAGATCATAAAGATATTAGGTAGTTCTATAACTGAAATTATTTACTTACTCTCAAGTCTCAAGCGTTCCTTTAAATGTGATTTTATCAAACATTATAACTTTCATTAGGTAATGGATTAGCTTTAAATTTAGAATCACAACTAATTCCGATGAGTCGTGATTAATTAGTTATCAATTATTTCTATATAAATAACTAGTTTATAAACCCGTGTGTTACACGGTAAAAATTTAATAAAAATTATATTAAAAAAATTAATTATAAATTTGCAAACAATTTTTATATATATTAATGGGTCGATGTTGGTAAGTGTATGATTGTTATTTATAATTGAGGTAAGAAATATTTTGAAAAATGTAAGGAATGTTATTTAATTCATGACTAATGATACAAAATATTATGATGCACAATCAAACATTAGCAATTGGTTTTAGCATTCTACTATTTAAATAAGGGTAATAACAACAACCTAGTTTTATATACCAAAAACTTTAAATTTCCGGAAATTCATAATATGCCCGGTTTATTACTATTTACTACAAAAATGACACAACCGATCCATGTTATAATGTTAGCAACCTTAATGGAGTAAATTTACACAACCAGTCTTGAAGTCTTGAAGTCTTGAAGTCTTGAAGTCTTGAAGTCTTGAAATCACAGAACCTGTCCATGAACTTACCTCTATTTTTAGCATCCTACTATGTTAATAGTGCTAATAATAGCAACCTGCTTTACATATGATCAATAAAAACTTAATTTCCGGAATTCCATAACTAAGATGCCCCAGCCATTTATAGAAATGTTTGTTAACAGGCAATTTTTTTATAGAAATGACAAAACCGGTCCATGACCTAAAATATGTTTTTAGCATCCTACTATGTAAATAGTGCTAATAATAGCAACTTACATTGTGAATGATCGATACAAACTTAAGAAAACTTATGGAAATGGTCCTTAATGGAATTAGTTTTACAGAATTAACAGAACTGGTCCATGAACTTACAATTATATTTAGCATCATACTATGTAAATGGTGCTAATGATAGCAAGTTTCTCTAACTTAGTAAGAAAAATTTGGTGTATATTATAATTGTTTTAGCTCTATAAGCTCATAAATTTTTGAACACATAACCCCGAGTCTGAATTTTATACAACCTAAAATGGCACATACCTTGGCTACTTCTATCAGTCGATTCCTTGCATCACTATTCAACTAAAATCATTCAGAATCAGCTTATATGATCGAAATTTTAACATACTGGAGAAAGTTTACAGTTGTATTCACTGGATTAGACACCTGAAAAGAACCGAATAGTTAGTGCATCAAAAGATGGAAGACTAATAGTTTGGAATGCTCTCACAGTCAGAAAACACATGCCATTAAGCTATCATGCGTGTGTTTTGTGGGATATAACTATTGGATTGAGAACTTCTGTTTAGGATGTTAATGGGTCGGGTCTTTATCCGCATCTGATCTAAATCATCTAGTAGATCAAAAAACTTAAGGGTTTCTATGCAAACAATGAACACAAAAATACCTATGGTTCACACGCAACCCTAATATTGATCTATGTTTTCTTCTATGAAGATTAGAATTAAAAACCTAAAGGATACAATTCAATTATAAGTCATCGCTTAGACACCTAATCCAACAAAAACTTTACCCATTGATCACATGGATTGGCCAATTTAAGCAGGTCAATACTTGGGTCGATCAATGATCCATCCAGTTATATCTTAAAAATAAAATATTATTTTTTACAAGCTTCTGTTTCCGTTTTTCTCACTCTTAAACATCCCTTTCACTATTTCACTCATATTTTTAAACACGTTAATCATGATATTAAATGTGACTGACATATCTTTCAAAGCAGGAGTGCTTAGAACATTATAAATAGATTAAATACTTCTTGCAACTAAATTTTATAATGTGAGTACATTTCTTGACGTAAAAATTTTTAACATGATATTTTTGTAATGACAAAGTTTTCTAAAACGTTGTTCATTTTAGAGTGTTAAAATTAAAAAGCATATCGAAATTTGTGTACTAAATTTATTAATATATGATAAAGAATTTTTTTTCATAGAATTTTGATTGGTTCCATGATATCAACTTTTCTTGAATGGTTTTATGACAACCAATTTCTAAAACTTGTCTTATGATGAAACATTTTAAGGCGAGTAATGTTTTAGTGATGGATTTTAATAGTAAATTTAAAAAAAAGACTTATTTCATGTATTTCAAGGGCAAATTGCAGGTAATAGATACTTTATTTTTGCTACCAATATGGGCAATGCACTTCTTCAATTAAGGTAGAACTGCAAGAAAAAGAATGAAGAAAGTATCAAGAGCAAAGTAATACATCTAACATGCAAAACAAATGTTCCGACTATGGATCGATGGAACCCAATAATCCTTTGAGCAACTTCACTATCTGTAAAGCCAATGTTAAAGAGGTATGAATCGGACCTGCTCGTTAAAATCAATGAATGACAAAAATAATTTGATGGTAATTGGATAAAATCAAACTTGCAGTTACCAGGAGTAACGGTTCTTAATGAATTAGGAGAACACAAATAGGTGAATAGTTTTTAGAGACACACCTGGTTTTCATTCGGAAAGAGAAGGATTCGAAATATGAATGACATCACTATTAAAAAAATAATAAATTAACCCGTGAATAGAACCAATAACTCTGATGCTTGTAGTATATCCATTATCTAGGGGGAACTTAATGAAACTAATGAGTTTTTAGATTGTGAGATCGACATGGAATGCTATGAAATGTTGAGGTCCAGAAGAAGAAGATGGACTCCACCGATAAAACTCCAACCCATAGAGAGATAACTAAACTTTGTGATTGAAACTTAAAAGTTAAAACCGTGGAGAGAAATTTAGCTTACAAAAATATTTGAAACCAAAATGTTCCTTCAATTAACTGGGAAACAATCTCAAAAAGAAAACCTCAATATATAGGGCAACACATTGACTTTGTATAGCCTTCTAGGATCCTCGTTCACTTAGTTTCTTAAGTATTTTATACCATTAATATTGAGATCATGCCACCCTTTACCTTACATATAACTACTGAAGAACAATAATTAAGGATAAAAATACTAAACCAACTGACAAATGAGAATGACGAATGAAAAAAAATCACACAGACATTAACACAAACAGATGGTATGTAGTTTATCTTGTATGCCAAAGAGCATCCACATTTAAAATCCATGGCATAACCAGTTGATAAGAAAGCCACATGGAGTTATCTTACTCCAATAATTCAAATTTCAACATGAATCAAAAGATATTTAGATAACACCATAGAGAGATTCAATAACTAAACACGATCAAACTTACAAAGAAGAACTGAATGCATAACAAAGAGTGAAGTAGGAACTAATTTCATCCAAGAAAAAGACTCATCGTCTTATTTTCCTCTGCCTATTCTCGAAGAAAAAACAAAACACCCATAAAAGTTCTAACACCCATTCACAGAAAGTCAAGTGCTAGATCGGAAAAAAAGACAACGAATCCCCAGTTCTTAAATAAAACGAAATTGCAAAAAAACTTAATGGAGAGGAAAAATATCATTGAGCATACAACCAAAGAAAGTCAAAGCAAAAGTAAATGAAGTCGGATTAGAAACCCTACCTTTCTCCTTCAAGAAGCTTTATATAGTGAAGTGGAATCCATACCCATCAACACTTCCTTTCAAATCCACATCTGATTCACAAGAACAAATAATGTCAGTCTAGAAACGATTTTTGAATTCACTGAGTAAAGGTGAAATTAACTAAAGGTCACATTAACGAAGGAATAAGAGGGTCGAGTGATAAAAACGTCTAAGATTTTGGCGAGATTTCAGGAGCCAAATTACTGGCATATCAATTTGAATGGCGAGATTTCAGGAGCCAAATTACTCGCATATCAATTTGAATGGCAAAATTCATGGAAACGGTTGAAATTAGAACGATTGATACAAGACGTGAGTTTGGACGGGAAAAAAATTAAGAGTGAACAATAAAACGCCACATGGCAATTAGTAGGTCTAAGAAGATGACATGTGGCAGTAAATGTTTTGCTTTATTATAATGTATAGATTTATGTTTCGTAAAAGGTGTGAATTTGGAAAAGATGCAGCTCACTTATTAGAGTAGATGCACATGCGTTGGTCCATTAAAATGGGAGCATATTAATTTAAACAAAAAACTAATTTTTGCACATAAAGCAATTAAAACACATGTGATATCAGGATACATCCATGCTGGCCATGTTTTTGATAGTAGTGTGACATTGGCAAGCATGTGAATGACACATGCTTTATTGCGTCATGAATACTCATATAAAATTTTAATATTGTTATATTTAATTTGTAAATAAAGGTTTTTGCCATCGATACATTTTAGAGTAAAGTATCGTAGTCGCCCGTGTAGTCTTTTAAAAAAACTATAGTTTTAGTCCGAAAGTTTGATTTGTAATCAATGCATTTTTAAGTATTACGGGTTTGGTCAATAATTAACGTGAAATGACAAAGATGCTATCTTAATTCTTTTATTGTTTTTCCTTTTCTTGTTCTATAAATTATAAAATTCAAAAAATATCAAAACTCAACCCACCCCAACGATAGGCCATTCCCTTCAAGGACATTCATCAACGTTTTTTTTTACAAAACAAATTCATAGTTTTTATTTCTTATAAACCACAATCATGTTACCCTAACATTGGATGGTGCTGTAAACCGCTGCGTTTAGATTGCGATTATTTCGAAAACAATCTTTTCCAACAACACTTAAAAATCTTGTCCCCCAATTATGCTCGAACGTTTTATTGTTGACTATTTCTGTCAAGTAGACTTTCTGTTGACCATTGGGATCACATTTTCACTTTACACATTTTCCTGTCACAAATATTTTCTGAAGTATGAATATTTTGCATGGAAGGGTTAATAAATGCCAAAGAGGGGAGTCATCATCTCGCACACAAAGGATTCTGAATTTGCCTCTAGCCAAATCAGTAAACCCAATCAATATGTGAATCGAATTTCTAGGCCCTCGGCAAGAGAAAGAGTTTTGAAACCTCCACTTTAAAGTGTTAATAAGTATGAAATACCTATTCAGACTCATACGTACATATGTGTATAGACCCTTTAGGACTGTCGGTAGAGATGGATGCAACTACTTCACCACATTTACTAATGACTTCGGTAAATATGATTATGTCTATATGATTAAACATAACCATGAAGATTTTTGAAATGTTTCAACACTTTTAAGAATGATAACAGAAAATCAACTTGGTAAGACCATAAAATCCATACGATATGATCATGGTATTGAATACAAGAGTCAAGAGTTTTTATACCACCCTATGAATTGTGGGGTTGTCTCACAATTCACTCCACCTGGAACAACTCAACACAATGAAGAATCTGAGGGGATGAATTAGACTTCATTAGATATGGTTTGATTTACGACGAGTCTTACCATAATTTCTTTATCCTTTTCGGGTTATTCCCTAGATCTTCTACATGCATTCTCAAAACGGTTCCAACAAATAAGGTAAATAAGACACCATATGAGATATGGCATGGACGAGTATCAGAATTGTCTTACTTAAAGGTTTGGGGTTATGAGCCTTTTGTTAGATGTGAGACTTCCAACAAACTGGATTCTAGAACCTATAAGTGTATTTTATCAAGGTTCCTAAAGGAAACGATGGGAAACTATTTCTACAACCCTACCAAAAGTAGAGTGTTTGTTGTTTATAGTGCTACATTTCTAGAGAAAATCTATTATAAAAAAAGTAATTAGGAGTATAGATTTTAAAGAAATTCAAGAACCTCAACATTACTTTCTGAAAGCACCATTCAACATCGCTATGAGTCCTCGTAAATTGTTATAAAGGCACCCTGAGAAACACAAAGCATTCACATAATGTATAGAGTGTCTCAACAGTAAGATATATATGTATTTCTCATGAATGGTAAGGAATTATAGGATCGTTCGGAGCATACTAGCTATTGTAAAGCTATATCAGATTTGGAATCTAATAAATGGTTAGAAGCCATGAATGTTGAGATACACCATGAAGGAAAATAAAGCTTGGAAATTGATTAATCTTGCACTTGATAGCAAGCTCGTTGGATGTAAATGGGTCTTCACACTACAAAAAAATTTACATTTAGTGGCACACATTTTTAGTGGCATATATTTTTTCTGCCACTATATTATGTTTTTAGTAACATATTTTATGTGCCACAGAAAACTTAATAGATTTAGTGGCACTTAATACATTATGCCACTAAAATCCGTATTTATTAGTGTCATAAAATAATTTAAAATACCACTAAAAAACTTAAAATATGTCACTAAAAGTTATATGTAAACTTAAAATATGCCACTAAAAGTTTTATGTTTTGTAAAAATCAATTTAAAGCCACGTCGGAACAAAAAAAAGAGTCACGTTCACGTATTCCTCTTTTGCCCTAAAAGATCCATCCGCTCCCTTTACCTCATCCCGCCTCCCTTTAGCTTTCCCTTTCTTTCTCACGATCGTAAATCATCTCCCCTCTCTTCCGATCTCCTTCTGCATAGCGATGGGGAGCACACACCTTCCGATCTCCATCTCCAGAGCCTTCGATTGTGTATGTGCGTGATTGTGTATGTGCGTGATTCTTTCTCACGATCGTAAATCATTTCCCCCTCTCTTCCGATCTCCTTCTGCACAGCGACGGGGAGCACACTCCTTCCGATATCCACCTGCAGAGCCTTCGATTGTGTATGTGCATGATTGTGTATGTGCGTGATTCTTTCTCACGATCGTAAATCATCTCCCCCTCTAGATCAGAAAAGTGAAGAGGTTTGATTTTATGATTGTTGTATGTGCGTGATTGTTCGATTTTATGTGCGTGATTGTTCGATTTTATGATTGTTGCTGAATTTGCGTATGTGCGTGATTGTTCAATTTTATGATTGTTGCTGAAATTTGTATTTATTAGAGAAGTTAGTGCTGAATTTGGATGTTGAAATTCGATTTTTTATGATTGTTGCTGAATTTTGTGATTCTTGATGTGTTGAATATTGATGTTATTGAAGAGGATTGTTCACAAGGGCAAAATGGTCATATTTATCATTTGGCATAGTTGTTAAGAGGTTCCAATCAAACATTCTGTTAAAATTCAGATCTTAAAAGTCAAGACCCTCTTGAAAATTAAGACCACTTAAAAATTAAGATCTTAAAAGTTAAGATATTGTCAAACAGGCCCTTACTGTCATTGTTTGAATAAACTTCATTTTGTTTGTACATGGATAGCTGGATCACCTTAACTAAGGTTCATGTTTGAAATTGTATAATTTAGTAGCCAGCCCTTTTGGATGTTTCCTTATAAGGTTTAAAATTGATTACATTCGCCCTCATTTTGGTTCTCGGATTCTGATTTGAGTTTTGATCTTTATTATTCTGTTTTCAGGTTTCAATTGCTGCCAACAGTGCGTCTAAAGAGAAGACTCAGGTTTGGATGCTATTTTTATTTGATATAAGATATATAATTTTTGTATTTATATTTTTGTATTTATATTTGATATAAGTATTTTGTTTTATATAAGATATATAATTTTTGTATTTATATTTTAATTCCGCCTCGGACTTACGCATCGGTTCGCCTCGAGGCTTACGCCTCGTGAGGCAAAGAGAAATCGCCTCGAGGCTCGATTCCGTTCTTTAAAACCTTGGAGCTAACCGTTTAGTGCGAAGATGCATCTTTCTTCTTTTGTTTATTTTTCCCGAAATCTATCCTGATTCTGGATACGCATTCAATCAGCTTATCTCCAATAAGTAAATGAACTGAATGCCGGACAAACTAATAGCAAATGAATGCTTCATTGATCAAATTTGAATTTCAGGCAGCTGTAAATTCTACCTCATTTCTGACTTAATAATACTTAGTCTTCTCCTTTGAGATGGAGGGATTATTAGGTTTCTGTGTCTGTATGTAGTTATTTCTTCTGTTCTTGAGACTCACACTATAGAAACTCCATGCAAATGGAACATTACTTTATTATTTTTTACAAATTGTTTGACAAGGATATTTATAGTTAATGTAATTTGATATTTATAGTTAATGTAATTTGAATTTCAGACATCTGTAAATTCTACAAATTGTTTGAAGCGGTATGAAACTTTTTATTTTCAAATTGCACTTTTTATCCTTTCATTTTATCCTCTTATATGATGAATCATCTTATCTTTTCAGGTCATAAGAATGTACACAAAGCAATTGTTATTGGGGCTTGATTACTTGCACAAGAATGGGATAATGCACCGGGATATTAAGGTGTCTTTTTTTATCTTATTTCCTGTTTTCATTTCACCATTGTGGAATGAAATATAAACATCCCTTTTGGATATAGAAAATGATCGTGAGTTCTTGATCTTTTGGATTTGGAAATATATTTTTCTTTCTTTCGGTTTCCTTTTTGTTGACTATGTCAAACATCCAGGATGTCATCTGAAATGGTAGCTTGTATTGCTGTAGAAGCTTTGTCAATTTTAGACAAGCTCCATTCAAGAGGGTATGACTATGACATCCAACTTTTATACCTTTTTGTTAGTTTTAAAGTTGAGATTTTGAGCTTGTTTCTTTCTTTAGTTATGTCCATGGAGATGTAAAACCGGAGAATTTTTTACTTGGTCAGCCGTCAACATCTCAAGAAAAGAAACTATTTCTTGTTGATCTTGGACTGGGTAAGAAATCTTATTCACTTCAAAAGATTGATACTGTTGTGGCTTTCTTTAATGCTTCCATTGTTACATTAACACAGCAACAAAGTGGCGAGAGACTGCTAACGGTCAACATGTTTACTACAATCAACGGCCCGACACGTTCAGGTCAAATTCAAACTACCAGTTTCTTGAAATAAACTATTTATTCTCTTACACTAAATGAATCTAAAATGATTTGTTGCCATGTCATTACAGGGGAACAGTTAGATATGCTAGTGTGCATGCATACTTGGGTAGGACTGCTTCTAAAAGAGATGATCTGGAATCACTTGCATATACACTTACATTTCTTTACCGTAGTAGGCTACCATGGCAAGGTTATCAGGTAATTCTTTATTAACAAGATTCTTTATTTACATATATCATTTGTTTGTGTAATCTTATATTAATATATGATTCTGTTATGTTGTTTGTTAGGGTGACAATAAATCATTTCTAGTCTGCAAGAAGAAAATGGCCACATCTCCTGAAATGTTGTGCTGTTTTTGCCCTGCACCTGTAAGGCGGTTTCTGGAGATAGTTGTGAATATGAAGTTTGATGAAGAGCCGAATTATTCCAAACTAATTTCTTTGTTTGAGGGACTAATTGGTCCTAATCCTGCCATAAGACCAATAAACACAGATGGTGCTCAAAAGGTTATTTATTCATCTACTTACTAATAATAATATGTTAACAAAAGAGATAATTAGTAATTACTGTTTCGATTTTGTGTTTTAACTATAGATTATATTTCAAGTTGGTCAAAAACGAGGTAGATTGAATCTTGATGATGAAGATGATGGACAACCTTCAAAGAAAATCTGAATGGGAGTTCCTGCAACACAGTGGATTTCAATTTACAATGCCAGGCTACCAATGAAACAAAGGTTGATGGTTATTTATTTTTTTATTCTATCTAAAGAAGAAAGTCTCTCTAATTTTATATCTAAAAAGTGTTTGTTGTAACTTGTTTATTAGGTACCATTACAATGTTGCAGATGCAAGATTGAGCCAACATGTTGAAAGAGGAAATGCTGATGGTTTATTAATAAGTTCTGTTTCATCTTGTTCAAATTTATGGGCTTTAATAATGAATGCCCTCATATCGTTGTTGGAACACCCGGAAGGATTCTTGCTCTTGCTAGGGACAAAGATCTTGCTTTGAAAAGTGTGAGGCATTTTATACTTGATAAATGTGACAAAATGCTCGAGTCACTCGGTATGCTTTCTTCTCCATATGTAGTTATTTCATTCATGGCCATTTTCTATAAAGATCAAAACAATTTTTATCCCATTGACTAAAAATTCCATTTTTTGTCTGATTGACATAAATCTTTGACATGGGTGCGACTAAAAATTCAATTTTTTGTCTGATTGACATAAATCTTTGACATGGGTGTGACTAAAAATCCCTTTTTTTGTCTGATTGACAAATTCCTTTTTTTGTCTGATTGACATAAATCTTTGACATGGGTGTCAGATTGACATAAATCTTGTAGTTCTTTTATGATTAACTTTGTTTTTTTATGATTCTTTATAGACATGAGGAGAGATGTGCAAGAAATATTCAAGACGACACCACACGACAAACAAGTAATGATGTTTTCAGCAACACTAAGCAAGGAGATTCGTCCCGTCTGCAAAAAGTTCATGCAATATGTAATTCGCCTCTACTTGAATTTTGATACTCTCAGCTTTCTGCAGATAGTTTTAGTTGGAAAGAAAACCGAAAGTAGTTTTCTTTGTGTCTTCTTGTATCATGTTAGTGGGGTGTGTCTGTGTTTTGTTAAAATGTGTTTAATTAATAGTAGATGTTAGTATCCTTATGATCGAGTCTGGTTTGAAAAAGCATCTGGAAAACGGACCAATCGGATGGGAACCGGAGAGTGGATTTTGATCTCAATCGTTGTTTTCGTTAGCTTTTGAAGATTCTCCTAATACCCTTTACTATGATATTTCTTCCTTTCAGCCAATGGAAATTTATGTTGATGATGAAGCCAAGTTGACTCTTCATGGACTCGTATAGGTAAATAAAACACCATTTTCTTATATAATAAAAAGAGTATATATTTTTTAGTATTTTCTAACGGTTATTGATGACAGCACTACATCAAATTGAGCGAGCTGGAGAAGAACCGCAAGCTGAATGACCTGTTGGACGCGTTAGATTTCAATCAAGTTGTGATATTTGTGAAAAGTGTAAGCAGAGCAGCCGAGATCAACAAGTTGCTTGTTGAATGTAACTTTGCATCTATTTGCATCCACTCTGCATGTCTCAGGAAGAAAGGTTTGTCTATTTTCTTAATTTTTCTTTAAAATGTATTTAAAGAAAGGGTAAATTACAGTTTTGGTTCCTGTGGTTTACATCAAATTGGAGTTTTAGTCCAAGTTTTGAAAATCTTGCACCGGTGGTCCCTGTGGTTTCCAAATCTTTCACTTTTAGTCCCTATGGTTTACACAAACAGTAACAGAGGGAGGGACTATAAGTGAATGATTTGGAAACTACAGGGGCCAAAAGTGAAAGATTTGAAAACCACATGTGCCACCGGTGCAAGATTTTCAAAATTAGGACCAAAACTGTAAATTGACATAAACCATAGGGACCAAAATTGTAATTTACTCTAATTTTTATTTAAAATGTATTTAAAAAAAGGGTAAATTACAGTTTTGGTTGATGTGGTTAACGTCAAATTGCAGTTTTAGTCCTAGTTTTGAAAATCTTGCACCGGTGGTCCATGTGGTTTTCAAATCTTTCACTTTTGGTCCCTGTGGTTTCCAAATCTTTCACTTTTAGTCCCTATGGTTTACACAAATGGTAACAGAGGGAGGGACATTGAACGTGTAAACATTGTCATAAACTATGACATGCCAGATTCTGCTGACACCTATCTCCACCGTGTAAGTTCTTTACTCTGTCATTTCACAATCTTCTTTTTATAAATTGTGTAAACATTGTCATATGATAGGCAATTGTTCATAAATTGGATCAACAAGAGAATGCAATGTTCATATGGAATTATGTTTCGTGTTTCTTCCCCAAAGACTAGTTACTTTGGTAGATTTATGTTTTGAGGGCTATTGGTACAACATTGAGATTTATGAAACATTTCGAAGACATTAGTGTTTTAAATATTGACAATATTGTTGTTAGACAATTAAACTTTTATTTTAATCAAAGATATTGTGTTTTTCATTTATTATATTTGTGTATTGAGCCTAATCTTGAATATATAGACTTTTTGTGGTAAAAAAATGTGTCGCTAAAAGCATGTAAATGTCATTTATTTTACCAAATGTATAGCGGCATAAAAAAGTGTCACTAAAACTATTGAAATGGCTTTTACTGTAGCTAGCATATAGTGACATAAAAAAGTGCCACTAAAACCCAAAAATTTGTAGCGGCACATAAAAAAAGTGTCACTAAAACCCAAAATTTTGTAGTGGCATATAAAAAGAGTGCCACTAAAACACATAAAAGAAGTGCCACTAAAACATATAAAAAAAATGCCACTAAAACCCAAAAATTTATAGTGGCATATAAAAATAGTGTCATAAAGACGTGCCACTAAAACCCAAAAATTTGTAGTGGCATATAAAAAAAGTGCCACTAAAATTCGAAAATCCTGCAGCGGCACAACAAAAAAGTGACACTAAAGGCTTTTAGTGGCAGCGCTTATAGTGACACTTTTTTTTGTGTCGCTGATTCCCAAGAGGGCTTTTAGTGGCACTTTTCTGGGATTTAGTGGCACTTTTTGTATGCCACTAAATGTCATTTTATTTGTAGTGTCAAGAAGAAGATTGAAATAGACTAGAAAATGTACACCTTTAAACACCAATTTGTGGCAAATGGTTATGCACAGACTCATGTATGTACTGTATTCTTGAATGGCTACCTTTGTTGGAATAGTGTCCAAAGTCATAACTAAGTTAGTAAGGACTTTCCATTAATAGCATGTCCTTTTTGGGTTGCCCTCAGTAGTCCAAATGGTATTATTGTTAATTAAGAGAGACAAATAAATAGTTTATTAATTTTCATGTGATGATAAATTAATTAGAAACTAGTTTGGAATTAATTAGAATTAATTTAAATTAATTTAAATTTAATTTGGGATTAACTAAAAGTGCAGGGACTAAATATAAATTGTTCAATAGTTGGATAATGGATAATATTTAAATATGGAGGATAGGGGATGAAATTAGAAGGATAAACCTTTTTAATTTCGTTCACCATGATGGCATAAAGAAGGATAAGATTTGAATTAAAGATAAGTTGGATTAATTATCCTTATCGGGTTTGAATTCAAATCAGGTTTATCTCTAAGCATCCTTGCAAGCTATAAATACCCCTCCATAGCCCTCATTATTTTAGTCCCACTCCTTTGGCTCTCTAAGTCTTGGAGTTTTCTCTTCTCTTCCAACAGAATCTACAATCCCTATCTAGGGTTTTTGTTAAGGGTTGTCAGCCCCAACAAATGAGATTGGAAGTGAATCCAACCTAACACTGCTCTTCTGTACTTTATTAGAGTACAAGATAAGCAGGATCAATCCACAAGGACATGAGATTTAAAGATTATGCATTTTGAGATGTTGTAATTAGGGGGGTTTTGAGTGAAAATAATAGAAATAATCAAAAAAAAGCATATAAGTAATAAACTTTGAGAAAAATCAATAATAAAAGGCCTAGTTACGAGTCTTCAATGTTTATCAAGTTAGGATGAAATCGCTTTGATGTGTTTATGAATGCAATTCCAAGTTGGCTTTAGATAATCATAAAAAATGCAGTCTTTATGAAAAAAAACTTGCTAAATTATCTAGGTAAAATACGCTCTTTACCTAAACCTAGTTCCGTATTATCCAACCTAAATACGCTCTTAGGCTGAATGCATGATCTGCATGAGGTACAAGTACCAATCAATGTCCAATTCTTCTCATACGCTCGGAAGTGTGTGAACATGTGACCAAATTCTAAACAAGGACGCTTGTTTTAGTTACCAAACATCAACTGTGCAAAACGATTAGGTGTCTCACATAGTTGATTAACAGTGCGTGAAAAAGATCTATCTAAGGTGATCAATAAAAAATAAATCAAATTCAAGACTAAATTGAACACAAGAAAATGATCACAAGAATTATTCATAAACAAACTTCAAACCGAATGTTTCAAACTAAATGAAAAACATATATGAACTCGGAACTAGATTGTGGGTTCTACATGGCTAGATCGGAACCAAAAACAGAAATGGAAATGTAAATCGTAGCTTACAAACAAAGATATGCAAAGTGAATCGTGGAAGATGAGATTCGGCCTTCAAAATCGTCTAAAAATAGCCTTGAAACAGCTTGGAGTCGTGGGGATTGTATGTGTATGCTCATCCACTTTCTGGCTGAAATGAGCTGCTATTTATAGGGCTTGGAGAAGTTAGCGGCGCTAATATTAGGGTTAGCATCGCTAACTTTGGTCTTCCGACAGACTTGGTTGGTCAGCCCCTGAATCGCGACGCTCCGGATTTTTCGCAACAAACTAGTTAGCGTCGCTAAGAGTGAGGTTAGCGGCGCTAACCTTCATTTTTCAGCCATTTGTCCAATTTTGCCCCTTTTGTGATATCAGCAGTTAGTGTCGCTAATGTTAAGGTTAGCGTCGCTAACCAATTAGAGACACTAACTTTAAAAATTAGAGACGTTACTGTAAATTCCATTATTTTAATTTTTGGCCCAATTTTGCTCCAACTTCCGTCTTTTTCGCCCAAATGTCCAAAACTCCTGTACAAAGTCATTTTTGAAGTGTAGTGAGTATTTTAAGCCTCTTTTACATTAATTTATTCTAAAAAACACAATGATATCGCCCGAAATATGTGCAATATTAACGCGATACCATAACACCCCATACTTAGACTTTGCTTGTCCTTAAGCAAAATAGAGTTTCTCAGCTTTTTAAAACAGTTGCTTTAATGAATTCCCATGTTAGTTAGCCATACCCAGAATAATAAACACGAAAAGATTTTTAAACCATACCAGAATCATACGTATACATATACATGTGTATTGGTCCTTGCCAACTATTTATGCTTTGACTAAACCTTCTTCCTGTAAGCGGTAAATTTCTAATGTGTCAACTACTCATTTTTGCATCATTTAGAAACATACCCTTCAAAAACCGCCTAGGCTCAAGACTTATTGTTAGGTTCCCAATATCCCCTTTGCACTCACACATTTCATTTGATTCTTCTCTAAGTACTTTGTTTGCCATTTTAACGATGTTTCCGTTAATCTCGACGGCTTTGGAATTTTTATTGTGTGAAAGGTTACTTATGCTGCACTGATTATCACCAGATTTCCTAATCATACCTTCGAGACTCGTTGCTTTCCATAGAACTCTTGATTACAAATTTTCGACCCTAGATTGTACGGGGTCCACTTATTCAAATTCCAATGGCCGTTAAGGAAATCCCATGAATTTCTATAGCACCCGTGTAGCGAACTTTCGACAACACTATCCCAAACCAGAAGATCTTAGGTAGTGAGGTGAGAGAAACCACCCTTTTCATGTCTATCGATTCGAGTACCATAGCTCACAGATTGGATTTTCCTTCCTGAGCCTCGATCTTATGGTATATATTTTTTATCATCCTTTAGATGTATCTTTAAGCACTTTTTCGAAATTTTCTCGAATTCATTTTATTTGAGGCTTTTTCCTCAATTTAGTAACAGCACAGGCTCCGTACGTTTGAGATATAGGGAACAAAACTCAATCTATTTTTACTAGAGCTTAGCAAATGTTCACTACTTTAGATGACATCCTTTGAAAGATATCATGCGCTAAAAAGTTTCTAGAGGGGTTTATTTCATCTACAATGCAAAACCATGTTGTAGTCACACATTAGTTACCTACCGATCTTACAAGTTAAAAAAATTATTAGCTGAAGCGATAAACAGCCACATGTATTACCCGTGAAAGCTAAGACTAGTTCTAAACCCATTCCCATTCATTATTCCAGATATATTTATGCTTATATGTTCAGTTTTAGGAATTTAAAAAGGCAAAAATTTAAAATTTAGCCAAATAAACCTAAATGCTAAAGTGTATACCCCACCCCACACTTGAATCATACAATGTCCCCATTGTATATTTTGCATTAAAGTAAATATGGAGAAAAGGAATAGGCTCCCCTGGGTGTGGTGCAGCTTTTTGATTTATTGGACAAGCACACGGATGTTTTGGACAAAATCGCGTTCCAGCTTCACGGTGAATACGGCTAGTGACCAGATGGAGTGGGTAACGACCCCACACTTGCTTTGAGACCACTTTCTCATAGATGGTCGTCATTCACGCTTAACCGGAACCATAATACTTGATGTTGGAATCTCTCTCTCATTGTTTTGCTGAAATATGTCCATCGTCCATTTCAGCTCGACACGCTTCCTCACTAATGCTTATACAAGACACATTTTTAGGCTACATAAATAACAAAAGAAAGTAATAATAAAAACACAATGCAATAATAAAAAATTTTCTCAACAAGAAAATACTCCCGAATTGCCTCTCGGTCAGCGCCTTTGTTTTAAGTCGTTGGCTCGACTCAACCATTCAGAATTTTAGTTGGTGTAACTCGGGCACTTTACCACCGCCGCTCCTTTATTTTTAACCCCTGATCCTTCATAGTAGGTCTTTTGTTCTAGCTTTGGTACCTGCACCTGAAACATCTTTGGGTAAGCATCATGAAGTTCTCTTTCCGATGTTTTGTACCTTGCTTTTTTCCTTGTACGATTGGAAGTGGATGATTTCATCAACTCCTCCCCAAGCTTGAACTTCTTAGTGAGCTCTTTTGTTGTATCTTCATCAATATCATTGTTTGACGCTAGAAGGGGAACATCACGGTTGGATAACTCAGAAGATTTATCCGTCTGTGGTTCAATTACATTCAGAAAATTTACGGATGAGATATTGCTCGGGTAACGCATGGCTTCACAAATATTAAAATTAGCAACTTCCCCATCAAACTCCATGGAAATAGTGTCAGCGTAAACATCAATCTTTGTTTTCGTTGTACACAAGAACGATCTTCCTAGAATTATGGAATTTGGGTTCGCGGTGTCGTCATCTCCCATATCAAGCACATAAAAATCAGCTGGGAAAACAAGTTGATCGACTTGTACCAATAAGTCCTCTAAAACCCCTTTTGGGTGCACTGTCGATCGATCGACCAGCTGAATAATTACTTCGGTCTTCCTCAAGCTTCCTAATTTTAATGATTTGAATGTTGAGTATGGTAGGACATTGATAGAGGCACCGAGGTCTAGCATAGCACGTGGAACAGAAAGGTTTCCAATCTTGCAAGGAACCATAAAAACACCTGGATCCTTGCACTTTTGTAGACTTTAAAAAACAAACAATATTTTTTTGCAGACTGCAGACGTTTAGTCCACCTCTTCTTCTGCAGATGTGGTCCGCAAACTGCAGACGTTTTACCTCTTAAAAAACAAACAACACCTTTCTTAGTGTCCAACAACGTTCCAGATCTACTCGTGTGGATACACATGGTAACAATCAATCGTTGTTGTCATCTCCTTCATCAACAGATCCCTACAATTGGAATGTATAATGCTAAAACATCATGTGGTTATTATTTAACTGTTTAGGTCTAATTAGATGTAATTTTGGGGTAGTTAAAATTTTAAATCTAATTTTCTGATATGTGTTAGTTTTTTAAGTTGTTTTTGGAATTAATCTACCCACAACAATTTCAAACAATTAGGGTTAAAGGAGATGATGTCCTCCTACCTCTAAATCGGTTTTTCAACCCTTTACACTGTATTAAATGAAACCCTCTAAACTCTAATGCAAAAACAATAATCAAATAACCTTTTTTCTCCTTATTTTAAATGCAAAATATACAATGGGGACGTTGTATGATTCAAAAATTTGATGCAAAAACAAATAAATAGAATTAGCAAAAGTACAAGTATAAAAAAGAAATTTTAATATTTAGGATTATAAGATGCGGTTGTTGTAGAAGTCGCACGATATAGTCGAAAAAGAACTATTATTTTTAAGGGTTAAAATATAATATATTGGGATTAGAAGACCTAAGAATATGTAGTTTCAAGTCTGAGCCAAGAAAAGGACACACAGACCTTTTTAGGTCTACGACCTTCTAAAAAACAAACAGTCTGACAGGTAAAAGTATGCCCGCTGTTTGCATGATGCAGACAAAAGAGGTCAAGAAGAACTTCTTTAAAATAACAAACAACACCTAAATATTTTTAGAAAACAAAATTTGCTTTGCACAATAGCCTTTCAAACAACATTGGATGGTTTTACGTATAACCTCAATTTGACTCTACCAAACAACTTTCAAAAACAGTCTCATTGCTTTTGACACTAACTCGTCATTACAAAGTTGACATAAAACAAGTTTCAGATGAGGGAAGCAAATCAAACATCCTTTCACACCAACATCCCATCAATTTCACAACTATGAAAAGTCAAAAAAAAAAAAATATATATATATATATATATATATATATATATAAAAGAAGTATCCGACAACTATTTATTAAATGGCTCAAATTTTTAATACGTGGTAGTAAATGAAATTTTCTCACAACACCACTTAACCTCCAAAACAATTGCATAAAAAACCAAATTCTCACTGGAACATCAACTTCTTGTTATTCCCAAAGAGTTGAACAAGTTTTCAAATGAAGAAAAATTGAAAAACTTATTCCAGATGGCGTACTCTTATTGGTTCTTAATAAGCTTAAGCAATTGAGGGGATTGGGCTGGGGATGGGGTCAGGCTGCAAGGCTTTCTGGACTAACTCCGCTTGTTCACTGCCATGAACCGAATAAAACCCGGTGGCAGTAGCCGCAGATGTAACACGACCCGAGTACTTAATATCATCTATGGTACCTCTTCCCAACACCTTCATGGCTGTCGCAAGGCGAGGAGCAATGTACGAATATGCCCCCATGTTCATCGGCTCTTCTTGACACCAAACAATCTCCGCATCTAAACAATACCAAAAATTCCATTAGTCGATTAAAATTGGTTTATTTTGACAAACCAAAATACGTACTTGGGTAACGCTTTAGTTCGCGTTGGATTAGATCATACGGAAAAGGACAAAGCTGTTCAACTCTACAAATTGCAACGTCTTTGCTCTTTGACGACTTCCTTTGTTCGTCAAGCTCATAATACACCTACAAAATATATGACAAAACATAACATAACATAACATAACAGACTATGTACAGTACAAGTACTTGTACTGTGTACAACTGATGTCAATAGGACAAAAGTTACCTTTCCAGAGCAAAGAACTAAGCGTCTAATGCCCTCTTCGAGATCTGCGTGACCGTTTTGATCCTTGATGAGACGTTTAAAGCGGGTCCCTTGTTTGTCATAACCGGGATGACCTTCCGCGTCGTCGAATTCGGATAAATTTGATTTGCAGTCTTTATGGCGAAGTAAATTCTTGGGAGACATTACAATAAGCGGCTTCCGGAAGTCCCTGTGTAGCTGTAATTTGTAAAAAGTTAGGGTTTAAGTCCTTCTTTTATGTATTAAGTCAAAATTAAAAAAATGGTATGTAACGAACCTGTCTACGTAAGACATGGAAGTAATTTGCTGGGGTGGTAACGTTGACGACTTGCCAGTTGCATGTTTGGATTTGTGTACGTAGTGTGGGGTCCATCTCGGGTATAACAAACGGATTGTCATCGCTCATCTGTTACGTTTTTTTTTTTTTGAGAAAATTATTATTAAAGTTTATTAAGAAATTTAAGGATTGTGATTAATGAGATTATGAGAACGGGATTGGGTACTTGGAGGAAACGTTCGAGTCTTGCACTGGAATGTTCAGGACCTTGACCGTCGTAACCGTGGGGGAGTAACACAACTAAGCCAGTCTGGCGTAGCCATTTGGCTTCACCACTGCTTACGAATTGATCGAACATGACTTGAGCTCCATTTGAGAAATCACCAAATTGAGCTTCCCATAATACTAATGAGTTTGGATTTTCCATTGAATAGCCCAGTTCGAATCCTAGAACACCAAACTCTGAAAGAGAACTGTGTTCAAAAATTGGATATATATCAGAACCGAGATGTAGTTTAAGTAAATGATTACTTGCAGAATAAGTTACTTACCTGTTGCTGACGGTGAACATTTCTGGATGCTGATTTGTCATGACGTGATCTAACGGACAATATCTTTCCCCGGTTTCTTGATCGTGGATAACAGAATGCCTATGACTAAAAGTACCTCTCTCAACATCTTGACCACTTAATCTCACGTGATTCCCTTCTACCAGTAAAGTAGCAAAAGCGAGGGCTTCTGCAACCGCCCAATCAACGCCCTCTCCTGATTCGATCATCTTTAATCGGTCACCAAATATCTTCTTAACGGCTCTGTGAGGCTTGAAGTTTCCTGGAAGGGTTGTAATCGCCTTTCCAACGTTCTTCAAGATTTCAGGTTGGACACTGAAGGAAAAATGTAATTTAAGATTTTAAATATGATTTGTTGGTTTGAGGAATATAGAGTGAAGTAATTACCCGGTGTTACGAATGCGTGAAAGTTGTTCAGGGGACTTGAATCCGGTCCAGTAAGCTGAAAGCCAATCCCTTTTTTTGGGGGAATAATCCTTGCTTGCCATGAATTCTTCATTCAAGATCGTGGATACCTTGTTTTGTATCCTGTCAATGGCTTCTTTTGTGGCTTGACCGGTTTCCAAGAGCTTTTTTTGGTAAATTTCAAGTGCAGATGGGTGGGTTCTGATAACCTGTAGCAGCAACCACGAACCAAAACACAAAATTACAGATTTAGTCCAGATGTTTCATTTTTTGCATGCGTGGTCCCTAAAATATAGTTTTCTTGCACCTTTTGATCCAGGGTTTGGATTGGCGGTAACTCCGTATAAAAACAGCGGGTAAAAAGTAATAAATAAATAAAAAAAGGGTATTGGTAAAAAAAAACCCTCATCATTAACTTATGATGTCACATCAATTTGGGTTTCCTTTAATATATATATATATATATATATATATATATATATATATATATATATATATATATATATATATATATATATATATATATATATATATATATATATATATATACACACATTAATTATGATATTTTTTAATTATTTTGTTTTTTAGTAATTTTATAACTATTATTAATTGTTTTTATTTAATATAAATACTTATTTTGGTATTTATACTTTAAATATTATTCTAAATTTTTGACGTTTAGTTCGAATACGTTTTCTCAAGTGTTTTTTAACGTTTTGTTCGTTGGTATCATTTAACGTTGTAATTTAGTATTCTTTTCTAATTTTTGACGTTTTGTTTGAATACATTGTTATATGTTTTGTTCGTTTATAACGGTGGAAAGTTATTATATAATGTTAATTAGACTTATGAGTTTGCATTTTCTAATTTTTGACGTTTTGTTTGGAAACATTTTTATATGGTTTGTTCGTTTATATGTTTTCTTCGTTTCTAATTTTTGACGTTATGTTTGAATATATTTTCTAATTTTTATAATTTTTGATGTAAATTAAAAATTTAGAAAATTAATACATCAAAAATTATAAAAATTAGAAAATATATTCAAACAAAACGTCAAAAATTATAAACGAACAAAACATATAAACGATATAAACAAACAAAACGTTAAAAAATGTTTCCAAACAAAACGTCAAAAATTAGAAAAAAAAACACATTAGAAAACGAAACGTTAAACGAACCAACGTTAAATGATACCAACGAACGTTAAACAAAATGTCAAAAATGTTTTCAAAGAAAACGTTAAATGATACCAACGAACAAAACGTTAAAAAAAACACATTAGAAAACGTATTCGAACTAAACGTCAAAAATTTAGAATAATATTTAAATTATAAATACCAAAATAAGTATTTATATTAAATAAAAACAATTAATAATAGTTATAAACTTAAAAAAACAAAATAATTAAAAAAATATCATAATTAATATATACATATATATATATATATATATATATATATATATATAAAATAAGAAACCCAAATTGATGGGACATCATATATAATGATGAAGGGGTTTTTTTAAGATGACCCATCAAAAAAACCTGACCTTGTACATTTTAGGCTGTGTGAAAAACGGTTCATCAATTTCATTGTGCCCAAACCGGCGATAACAAGTGATATCAACCACAACATCGGAATGAAACGTCTGGCGCCACTCAGCCGCGAGCTCACAAGCATGAACAACCGCCTCCACGTCATCACCATTAACATGAAAAATCGGAGCATCCAAAGCTTTAGCAACATCCGTACAATACTGTGAAGACCTTCCCGATTTCGGATCAGTCGTAAACGCGACTTGATTATTCACGACAATATGAATCGTCCCGCCGGTTGTATAATTCGGAAGCCCACTCAAATGCAACGTCTCATAAACCACACCTTGTCCTGCAAAACTCCCATCTCCATGAATCAAAATCCCCATGTTCTTCGTTCTGTTTACGTCGTCTGAATAATACTGTTTTGCCCTAGTTTTTCCGATTACAACGGGGTCCACGGCTTCTAAATGACTAGGGTTTGCGACTAATGATAAATGAATATGTTTTCCGCCTCTTGTGGGACGATCGTATGAAGTACCTAAATGGTATTTAACATCGCCGGTACCTGTGTAAAGTCCGACTTCATCGACCGGTTTTGTCCCACCGCTGAATTCGCTGAAAATTTGTCGTAATGGCTTCCGTACGACGTTGCCTAAAACGTTTAATCGTCCTCTATGTGACATTCCTATTACGATGTTTTCGACTCCAAGGTCAGCTGACCGGTCAAACATCTCTTTCATGCCTGGAATTAATGTCTCGCCGCCTTCGAGACCGAATCTTTTTGCGGCTGTCCATTTGGTTGCTAGAAAGTTTTCGAATTGGGTACTCCAGATGAGTCTGTCAAGAATGACCTCACGGCGTTGACTACTGTATTGACTTGGAGATGGGGTTTCGATTCTCTCTCTTAACCAGTTACAATGATCGCGATTTGCAATGTGCATGTACTCGTAACCTATGCTTCCACAGTAAGCTTGTTCGAGTCTGGTTAATATTGCTCTTAAGGTTTGTACGGGTCGGTTTTCTGATAAAAAACCGGACATTTTCCATACCCCTAGGAAGAATTCGCGGTCTAGGTCGGTTTCGGTGAACCCGTAGAACAACGGGTCTAAATCTCCTGGGATGTCTCTTTGTTCGAGGTTTAACGGGTCTAATTTGGCTTTCATGTGACCATGAACTTGGTAAGCTCTTACAAGTAGTAATAGCCTCATGGATTCTTGAATGGTTTGGCCGGATACACCGGGGGACATGCCTGCTGCTTGGCCTACGAAGTTTCTGAAGAAATTGTCCCATGATTCATCGACGCTAGTTGGATCGGCCTCCCATGCTCTTTGCATTTCTTCCAAGTAGACACTGCTGGTTCCATCTAAGAAGTTGTCTGATAATCGGGAAAGTGGAACAGATCGAGGAATGGGTCCGGATTGTTTGGGGATTGTGGTATGAAAATGGTGGTTTCCTGATGGAAGGAGTCGTGGTCTTGATGCATATGATCTGCCCTGTGTTAGAGTTCTCCTAATCGCAAGCTTTGCTACAGTAGATCCAGCTCTTAACCATGCCATTTTTGGCTCCAAGTTTATGTTGATTGTTTGTAAACAAAGTTCAAACCCTGCTGAAAGAAATTTTAGTCATAAACCAAACATAATTTCGAAGATCTACAGACTCAACGAACAGTAAAAGAGGGAGAGGTGTATGCCGCTATCTCATAATCAGAAGTTTTATTTAAGCACCATAAACACATTCGGCCACAGTTTAGACACTATCAAACAACAAATTTAAATCGATTGATTGTTGACTGATGACGATGAAAACGGAAATCAACGTCAATTCTAACCCCTTAGTTTTGATAAAGGAGTAAATCAAACAAGGTTGAGACTAGTATCGTGAGAGATGATCAGATGAATAACGAAAAACAGAATGAAGCATTGTAACTAATAATATAAAATTTGATATCGACATCAAATTCCAATCGTTTGATGCGGAAATAAAATAAATCGAACGAGGATGCAGAGAAAAGAACAAACCCTAGTTATGTGAGAGATCAATAACCGCTCTCATGTCCCGACGTGAAAAAATTTCTTCATCATGAAACAACACGTAAATAAATTCAAAAAACACCGTAAACTTGCATGCCGCACAACATTATATTCGAAAATCAGAACCTTGATTCCGAAACGAATTAGAATCAATATGAATTGCGAAACGCATGATTCCGAAACAGATCAAATCAAACGAGGATGAACAAAAACGAACAAACCTAGTTATGTGAGAGATCAATAACCACTACGGTTAATTTCTCCTTAGGAAGATCGTTTGCAGATTGAGTAGACACCGATTTATTCACTCATTGCAATAAACAGCTCCGCCACATTTACACCTTAACCAGAGCATGCGAACAGTGACCATCACGATTCTGTTTCTCTTTCTAGAGACGACGATACTCCACAATATCTACTACTGCCCCCTGTAGTTTAATCTTTATTCATTTTCTTCCTCTTAAGTTTTCATTTTGACACGTTTGGTTCAATTAGTTCATAAGGTTTGTGCCAATTTACCTCTTACACATGGTGCAAATTTTAATTGATACGAATTTTAAACTTAATATTTTATGAGACATTAGGTGACCAATTAAATGCTGTTAAAAAATGGAATATTGCACTCCAAATGTGTGTTGACTCATATAAATATACCTTGTAATTGACCACATTAGCAAATGAAAAGGTGTATTTCGGATTGGCGATTTTGGAAATATGATAAAAGGTATATGGGTGTAAGTATAAATATTCTGATTTAGTGGTTATGAATTTCCTAAACCGAGTTTAATGTTTGATCATGAAACAAAAAAGGCATACACGTGGGATTCTAAATTTAGTTTTCAACATCTTTTCCTTTTACAAGCGGCAGAAATGGTTGCCTTTGTTTTAGCCAAGAACAATTCTAATTTTTTAAATTTGTAAAATACCAAAACCTTCTTTAGCTACTTTCCACGTAAACACATAATCCCATTAACCGTTTTGATAAAAGTAAAATATGTCAAACCAATCTAAATCGTTCAAAGTGTATTCAAATAGGAAAATTCTATTTATTCCTACTAAATCCTCCTAATTCATCTTCCTAACCATCTATATAAGGACATGTGGACTCCACTAATCATCTCTCTTAATCTCATCCCTTGTTTTTGACACTTGTAATGATCTAATGATTAGGAAGAAAGTTAGGAAGATTTATTAGGAGGATATAGAACCTCTCATTCAAATATACAAGATCACTGCGTTTATCTTTTAAAAAGTAGATCATCATTGTATCAATATTGCTTTTATAATCATGTTTAATATATCCATTCTTTGTAAAACTAGAAAAAAAAAAATCCGACTCCACGAGTTTTGAGTGATTATCTAATCTCATTTTGTGACCTATTGTCCGCTTCTAATATTTAAATAATACGGTTTAAGAATATGATATTTTATCTTAAATTGTCCTAATGAAGTAAAATTATACACCCAAACAATTGAAACAAGTCTAATTAACATTCGGTCCATCGTCTATAGGAAACAAAGCCGGTATAAGTTTTTTAAGTTATCGTACGTAATAAGTAATATTAGAATTTAGATAATACATTCGTGTGATATAGATAATATAATCATTTAGTCAATAAATTATAACAAAACACCAATAACCAAACACAATGGTCTTTAGAAACTTTAAAAAAAAAAAAAGAATATACCAAAAGTACACACAAACACATCATATTTATTATAGATTCTCTATCTTTCATCGCACAATTCTTGGTGGTTGGTTGTACCTTATTAGCACGATGACATGGAAGTACAACTATACCCAACGTCCATTCATTCTAAAACCTAGTCCCACATAAGTAAATATCTACAAAACATATTTATACATTAACTTTCTATACATTCACTTGCACAACAACACTACCGTTATCTTCTCCACGTGTCAGCACGTCATCGTTCTGTATAGAGAAGAGTTAGGCAAGCCCTCTTTTGGCTTCCATATAATGTGGTCCAGTTTACCACAAAAATCCTTATAAAACTGTCATCATTCATCAACACCAAAAATTTAATATAAAATAAAATATAAATACATAATCAAGTAGCGTGAATTTTACTCGCCTTGTGGTATTCAAGAGTATCTCCAGCAGCCTTTCGAACATCCACCATGAAAAGAGACGGCGCCACCTCATAAACCTTAAAAGTTTCAAAATGATTGAAACCCAATTTCCAATAAAAAAATATAAAATAATTGTCTTTATGAAATATGTAACTGTACCTCCAAAACAACAGCAAATTGTCCGGTTCGATTCACGGATGCGCCCTCGAGTCTCGTCTATCAAACATAACAACTTGATTAACTTTTTTAGTTTTTTAATTCTTATTTTGAAGGAATTAAGATTATACCTTGTAGCCACGTGTAATGACTTTAAAACCCAATAACTCTGCAACTACTGTAATTGCTGAAATTATATCTTTAGGTGGTTGTCGTGAAACAAAACGAGTTTGTCGCCTTACATGATCCTGTAACATAACACCAAATAATTCACTTTTATTTACCAAAATCAATATTGTAATTATAATTAAATATATGTATATATATATATATACCTGACGTCTATCAAATAAGGCGGATAAATTAAGTCCTTGAGAGAGTGTGATCATTTCAAATGCATTCATTGTTAAAGGCGCGATTTTTTCCTCGGATCTTTCCGTCACATATTGATCCTACAAATTCATAACCATTTTTGTTTATTTAAATAAAAAATTAATAAATAAATAGCAAAAAAGATCCAGTTATCCAACCTCAATGTCATCAAAAACTGCACGGACATCATCTAAACTCACATCACCTTCTTCACTTTGGCTGATTGATACATAGTTCATTTGGAACCATGGATGTTCCCTTATTTCATTAATTCGAATACGCTGCATTAATTATGTAATATGTCAACAGTTAAATGCATAAAATAGCAATGTACTTTCTTTTTTTATTAATTATTATATTTGAAATACTTACGGTTTGAGGGTTGGGATCGAGCATTTTGTCTAGTAATGATTTTGCACCAGAAGGGAACCAAAACGGATATGAAAACTCAGCAGCATTGACCTGTGTGAGTAATTACAATAAGATGAATTTTATGTGTATAAAATAAAGAATTTATTTGATATAAATGTTATTAAAAAGTTTATGTTGGTTGACCTTTTTATACAAAGTTGCAAGATCTGACTCTTCAAATGGAAGATATCCGGTTAACAGGACATAAAGGATGACTCCACATGACCAAATATCAGCAGCACCGCCATCATACCCGCGTTTTCTTAAAACCTGAAAAGTCAACCGTGGTAAGAATCTTGGTCAAACCATGGAATTGTTTATAGAAATTTGATATTGTTTTAAGTTGGAATTTGGAGAACCTCTGGTGCAATGTAATTTGGGGTTCCACAAGTGGTGTATAAAAGTTCAACACCCTGTAAATTAGTTTATCATATTAAAAAAACAATAAATATAAAAAATGTGAAAAAGATTTGGAAAATAATTATATATTTACTTGTTGTGGCAGTGCACTGAGTCCAAAATCAGAAACCTTTAGTCTTTCTTTGCAATCAAGAAGGAGATTTTCTGGCTGTATATATTGAAAGAACACTTTTAGCAGAAAAAAAAAAAAAAACATTTTATATTAACTGTTAAATTTAAATGATTAAATAATTCTTAGAACTTTTTTTCTCACCTTTAAATCTCTATGGTACACGCCCTTAGAATGGCAATGGGCAACTGCATCAATAAGCTGTTGAAAGTATCCCCTAGCTTCTTTTTCTGAGAGCTTTCTTTTGTGAACCTTTCAACATAAGGGTAGTTTAGGAAAGTATGTGTAAAATAATACTTCTTTTAGTAAAAAAGTAAAAACTTTGACAAGTAGACTTTACAATTCTGTCAAAAAGCTCTCCTCCAGTCACAAATTCCAGTATTATATATATCTTTGTTTGGCTTGATAGAACCTAACAGAAGAAATGGATCATGTCATTAAAAATATATTTTCTGAAATCATATCAAAATATGTATCTAGTGACGTATCACAGAACTGAAAATTTTGTAAATTGTATTACAAGATTTGAATATATACCTCATGCAGTCTCACAATATTTGGATGTCTCACTATCTTCATAATGGAGATCTCTCTTTTAATCTGCAAATTAACTTAAATAAGTGATCCAATTACAGGAAACAGAAAAGGGGGAAGTTTGAACTATCTGTGAGATATGTTATGTAAGGTTTTATTTTGGAGGAAAAACAAACCTGATCCACCATTTTATGCTTCAGTATTGTGCTTTTAGCAAGAACTTTAACAGCAACAGCCTCACCAGTCTCTGTGTTTTTTGCAAATTTGACCTTGGCAAATGTGCCTTCACCAATTGTTCGGCCAATCTCATATTTCCCCACCTTCTTTGTCACTCTCTTCATCGTTTAATCAAGGATCAAAGAACACAGATCGTTCACAAATTGTCTGACCACTGGTTGAAGACAATGGAAAAACTACAGAGCATAGCATTATAAATACTACTTTGTACAGTAACAAAAATTAAATTCAAAAAGTAAGTTCTATTGAGAGGTCATTCTAATCCCCTTTAACAACCAAACAGTTGTAGGGTAGCAATTAGCATGCACGATAACCACATTTTTCTTTCATCGATTTGACGCATCAAAACTTAAACCTGGCTAATGGCTCCTTTCACGATTTTCACTATATCAAACACCAATTTTTTAGGCACATAAGGGAAACGTGAACTTAAGGTTTCAATTAACATAAAATCAAACAAGATGACACAAAAATTTATCATAAGTACGCCAAAATTTTATCATTAAACAATAAGACCTAACGGATCGTTCGTACCACAGTGTAATTTCTAGATTACAAAAATAGTAACCACAGCGCAACAAGTCCTAATTATAGAAGCAGACACACAAGGACATGTGCCTATACATATTTTATAAACAATACCATTCAATGCAACCGAATTGGAGAAACTCCTCAGCCGCCACTTACATGGAAGAAGAAACGTTGTGACCGGAGATGCGGCGGAGATGGAAACCGGTGATCGGATCGTCGACAACTCGAGCGAGTACACAAACTGAGTCAGCTAAGGCGAGTCGTGAGAGAGAAAATGTGGGTCAAACTGAGTAGCCCGCTCAAAGCCGAAAATAAAAACTAGAAAGGCTAATCAGCTTTTCAGGGGAAAAACACAGCCATAGAAAGGTACAACATTTTATGCATGAACTACATGTTCATTTTTTATAAATACTCTGAATCTAGTAATTACAGCTCTGGAAAAACGAATGACCAACAACTTTGGGTACTTTTCCTTAATTTATTAAGTTTTTGAAAATTACCAAAGTAACCCTTACTTAAGCATCAAATTACTAAATTGACCTTTGCTTTACTTCAGGAAGCTGATAGAGCCTTTACCATGACGTGGACACGGCCCCTCAACTACCACAAAATAATTTCCGTCCATAAAATACTTTTTTTGCGGACGTATAAAATCAGACGTGGAATTAAATAATCGTAATAAACAGATTAAATATTAGGATAAATACATGGTCTTATCTTTATCTTTATAATTTAATTTTCTTGCAATCTTTTTTCTGTGTTTCAAACCCTAACTTGTTTGAAAAACATGCAAAATTAAGCAACTATTTATCAAATTCGTAACATATTCGAATGTTTTCTAGGTATAATTGTGTAAATTAACTGTCGACGATAATTATTTTGTTATGAGTGTACAATTATAGAAATTCAGTTATTGTACAATTATAGAAATTCAGTTATTCTTTATCTATCTTTTTATGAATGATTGAATTCGTCATTTTCCTTTTCTAAAGCTATTTTGATGTGTACTTTTTACCGTGATGTCAATACTTTTGCAAAATAAATATTAATTAAAGGTAGCCATCAAATTGTTTAGACTAAATTCGAAAATCTTACAACAAATAAATTGTATAGAAAGTGATATGTACGTGGGTATTTTATTTGATAAGTTTTTATTTTAAATTATCTTTTAGAACGGCGTTAAATAAGTGATATGTGAAGTTCTATTTATTAAACGTAAGATAAGTGAAGAGAAAGTTAAGATAGTAACGTTGAATTTCATAAGAGTTTGGTAGGAAGGAATCGAAGTAGATACAATGTTTCAAAATTTTATATTTGGTTTGTGAAAATGATACGTGTGCTAATATTGAATTACTGATGATAAGCGTGAAGAAATATTCGGGATAATGATGTCAAATTTCATAATTATGTCATCTAATGAGTGTTTAGTCATAAATCATAATCAATATGTAACTTCTATCTAGAATATAATTTATGGTTTGTTAAAAAATCTATCTATCTATCTTCTATACTTATAATAGAGGTCATCCAAAATCATGTGGTTAGAGATAAGTTGATATCTCAAACCATATTGATTTCAAACCATATTGATTTGAAACCTATAAATTTTTCATATCTCCTAAATTAATGACAATTACTAATTTTATTTCATTCACTATAAATTCCTTCAAAAACTCATTTTATAGTTTATAAAACATATGTTTATTCAAGTTTCAAGAGCTCTCATAATCCAATGTCATTTGATCCTAAAGTCGCTGAAGATTTCTTACGAGTTTCATGTCAATATAAACGTAAGTATTCAGTTAACCAAATGTTATATTTGTTTTTAATCATTTTCGTTCAAATCCAAAGTTCACATCGTACTCCCAATATTCTTCTTATTTTAGGATTAACTTAATCAATTTTTACTCTCAATATTCTCTTGGTAACAATACGCATTTTATTCTCGCTTTTTAAATTTTTATTTTCGAGATTGAAATAATGATGAATTGTATATCTTATTAGTTTGACTATCAATATGATGGAAAATATGTATTATCTCTATTTCATCTCTCTTGATTCTTAATGTGATTGAGTTGGATTTTTAAGTTTTTGAAATATTGCAACGTGTTGGTTTATTTGAACTAAGAATGACATCAATACCTATTTTATTATCGCTTTTTTAGATTTTTATTTTCGAGATTGAAATAACGATGGATTGTATTTCTTATTAGTTTGACAATTAATATGATAAAAAATGTTTTATCTCTATTTCATCTCTCTTGATTCTTAATATGATTAAGTTGAATTTTTATGTTTTTGAAATATTGCAACATGTTAGTTTATTTGAATGAAGAATGATGTTATTTTTTGAACAGCATCAAATTTTATAAACACAATGACTTACTAGCAAATCACTAGCAAAGCACAAACAAATACCAGTTAAGGCATAAGGGGGTTTAACATCCACCTATTCCACGAGATTTTAGCCTTACAATTTCTATACACAAACCAATTAAACGACCAATCACATATTTTATCAAAAATAAATTGCTTCTTGATCTCTTTTTGCTTAAACACCACCGCATTCCGATATGTCCATAAAACCCAAATGGCTGTAGAACACACCGAATCAACAATACTTCTCTGCATATGAGCCATAGGCCTAGACTCAATCCAATCCACCAACTCGGCTGCTGTAGCTAAATGGGGAATATCTAACTGCAACCAACGCGCCATCAACTTCCACACCACAGAAGCTGTCTCACACAAAAAAAAGATATGCGACACAGATTCCGGAGCCGTATTACACACAGGACACAAAACCGAGTCTAGATCAATTCCTGTATCCGCCAAAGGGACCCTGCAGGGGAGCCGCTCCAACATCATACGCCACATAAAAACATTAATCTTTATAGGCAAGCACCTATTCCATCTAGTGGGACAGCCGCCTACAGGTAACCTATACTCATCAATAAATCGCCTAATGGACCTTACCGTAAACTCATCCGAAGTTCCCAGATTCCACCCCCAAGAATCCGGTCGATCTATCAAAGAAATCGAATCCAATCTGGCCATAAGGTTAACCAGTTGATTCTCCTCTTCCCCCCGTCTGATCTCACGCCTCCATCTAAAACTCCAAGAATGATTCTCTCGATACTCATTAACAACCCCATCTTGATCCAAAGCCAACGCCAGGAGCCTAGGAAACCGAATCGAAAAGGAGAGATCCCCACACCACGTATCTTTCCAAAACCGAGTGTTAGCACCATCCCCAATCACCCGTACCATACTAGATGCTGGGATAATATCAGTATCATGGAGCCGGTTTATCGCAGACACTATTCTCGCCCAGACTCCACCCGCGATAAAGGGTTGCGACCCATAAGAAAATCCACCGCAAACTCCATACAAAGCTTTAATGATCTTCACCCATAACGAATCCACCTCATTCCCAAATCGCCACCTCCATTTGTATAATAGGGCCAAATTAAATGCGTCCAAACTACCAACATCTAGACCACCATTATCCTTAGAATTAAGGATAACATTCCATTTGACCCAATGAATCTGTCTCTCCCCCTGATCCATACCCCAAAAAAATCTAGCTCTGATAGCCTCTAACTCATGCATCACCGTGGCTGGAAGTCGGAACAAAGAGAAGAAGTATATCCCCAGGCTACCTAGAACTGACTTCGTAAGTGTAAGTCTACCCCCAAAAGAAAGTAACATGATTTTCCAAGCCGACAAACGCCTCCGAACTCTATCCATAATGACACGCCACCCTTTAATCCTAGCCATAGATTCACCAACTGGAATTCCTAAATACAAAAATGGGAAAGCAGCCGCACTACACCCGGTACATAAAGCAAGCGCATCAACCTCCGTAGCAGAAACCCCAACGCCAAATAAATTAGATTTGGATAGATTAATCCTCAGCCCAGAAGCCATATAAAAACACCGCAACAAACAAATTAAATTCCGAATATTCCTTTCCTCCCATTCTCCCATAAACAAAGCATCGTCAGCATAAAAAAGATGAGATAGACTCATACCATCCAAACCCAAGCGCACCCCCGAAAGACTTGATGAGAAACCGCCTCTTCCATGGCCACATGCAAGCCTTCCATCGCCACAATAAACAAAAACGGGGACAATGGATCACCTTGCCGTAAACCTCTGTAAAGCTGAAATTCCTCCGTTGGACTTCCATTAACCAACACCGACGATCTAGCATTACGAAACATCGCTTGAATCCATCCACGCCACTTGTCACAAAAGCCCATAAACTCTAAAATTTGGTCAATGTACCCCCAGCTCACCGAATCGTACGCCTTTTCAAAGTCAACTTTAAAAATAAGGAGTTTCTTTTCTTCTTTTTAAACCAATTGCCGGCCCTTAAGAAACGCCGATTGCTCCGACCCAATAACATTCGGAAGAATAGGAGCAAATCGATTAGCTAACAACTTGGCAATAATTTTAAACTGGAGACCAATGAGACTAATCGGTCGATAATCTTTAATAAGCAATGGATTTTTGACCTTAGGAATAAGCGTAATAAAAGACGAATTATACCCCACCGGAATATCGGACCTCACATAAAATTCCCGAACAAACTCCACCACATTTGTTCCAAGCAAATCCCAATACTGCTTTAGAAACTTAAAAGTGAAACCATCAGGCCCAGGCGCTCTATCTCCACCGCAATCCCAGACAGCCGTCTTGATCTCTTCCTCCGAAAACACACACTCTAATTTTTCGGCCAAATCAGGTTCAATTTGACGAAAAAAAAGAGCTTCTACTGTTTAGTGGTACCCCACTAAACGGCTGAAATTTAGCAGCATAGAAATCAAAAAACGATTTTTTAACCGTTGTGGGATTATTAACCCATTCACCACCCACCGAAATCCCACGCACCGTCATTTGACACCTTTTTTTCTTCAGCATGCCGTGAAAAAAAGCTGAGTTTTCGTCTCCCTCCACCGACCACTTAACCTTGGCTTTCTGCATGTTATCCATAGCACGAAGTTTACCAAAATCACTGATCTCCCGAATCAGCCCCCTCCTCTCGGCCATCAAATCAGCCTCGGCTTTGCCTTGATCCACCATCCCGTCAATTTCACGCAGTCTCTGCTCACAATTCTTAATTTTCTCCTGTTGCTGCAATTTAACACCCATATTCCATTCTCGAATTTTGTTTTTAATAAAATTGAGTTTATTTTTAAAAACTACAAATTTGCTCCATCTCGGGGTAACTAATTTTGTTTTTAATGAAGAATGATGTTATTATCAATAGATTATCTATTGACTTGATTTGCCAACATGCTGGTCAAATAATTATTAGCTTTGTTTGATCGTTCTTCAGTTATTAATTTATTTGTTTTCATTGTCATCATTGTGATATTTTTAACATTAATCTTATATTTATTTTTTATGATGTTTGATTGATGTTTTTAGATTAAATGATGCAGCATGGATAAGATTGTTGAGAACAAAAAAACTACTAATTTAAAACATAGTAATAGTATAATAGAAAAACAACTAATATAAAACTTAATAAAAATATAATAGAAAAATAATAGAACTTTATAAAACATGATATACATAAAATTATAGTTATTTTATGCACCGAATTCGTTATAAAATGTTATATAATAAATGACCAAAATCATCTATCATCTATCATCGTTATCTTTATCATTGCCATCAATATCATTATCATTATCACTATCATCATTATCATTATAAATCATATAATAGAGGTGTTCAAAGGTATATGGTTGAAGATATGAATCATACTTGCACCATATTCATTTGAAACTTCCAAAACTCTTCAACTTCTAACTAATTAATTACAATCATTCAAGATTTTTGGCTTGCATAATAATAATATTAAGTAGTCTATTTAAGATGTTATAATTTATGGGTATCAAATGATGGTAGTTGAATAGGTTTTAAGTTTTTAAAATTAATCAATTAAGCACTTAATGAAATATTTTTAATTGAAATATATTATATTGATTAAACTTTTTGACTTTTAAGTAGTATATAGAAATAAAAGCATAAGGTTTGATAAAAATAGTTATCTCTTATATATTAATTTCGAAACTTTTATTTAATTAAATTAATTATAATTGATTAAATCGTTATCTTTCTTTATTTTTATATTTATCTTTATAATCTTTATAATTATTATAAAAATACCTTACAATACAACGTGATTCAAGATATGTCTGAAAGGTTTTATGCAATCTATGAACTAATAAACCTAAGTTCACATGCAACCTAAGAAAAGATCTATGTTTTTCTATCAATGAATATATAACAAAGCTAGAAGGCCAATAATTAATTTCTAAAGAATTAGAACAAGAAAAATCAACCTTTGATTTAGTTCTTGAAGCTAGCAGCAAAATTATCCTGCCTCAAATGTAGTCACACCCAAGCAAGGAGGAGAAGACAGAATTCCAGAGAGGCAGAGAGACAAAATGGCGCAGGTTTTTAGGGTTCCGGGAGGCTTTATTTATAGCCTCCAAGGGTGACAGTCAAAACCCTAGATGAGCCTCCTTAATGGACAAGCCTGTTGACCATTTCGACCAAGCCTTCTAAACCCTAATTAGGGTTTCGAAATTATGGAGTTGGCCTCCATAATTTCGCCAACTTAAGGCCTCCACTGGCTAGCCAGTTATTCAACTATTGAATAAATACAAAACCAGTCTCTGCACTTTTAATTAATTAAATTAATCACTAAATTAAATCCATTTAATTCTAGATTAATTTCTAATTAATTAATATAGTTTCTAATTAATATATTATCACTTTAATATATTAATAAACTATTTATTTTAGTTCTATTGATTTATTCAACAATTAATAAATCAATTTTTCTCTCTACTGAACTTTCTGCCAAACCTCCAGCTATGAGGGCAACCCAAATGGACTTTGCTTCAATTAATAAGATAAATACAATTTATAAGTCATGGCTTAGACACCTAATCCAACAGTCTCCCACTTGGATAAGTCTATGACTTTAATTGTTCTTTTATCTTCAAATTAATCAACAACCTGCAGCTTGCTAGAAACTGCTGCTGAACTCTGACCCAGTCAATTCTGTCCATAGATAAGTGATCATATGATCCTCCGTCCAACAAGATATTTTCGGACACGAGACATGGATTGAGATCAATCTTTGTCCGATACTTGTTTCCCGATTTCTGATTTTGCATATGACATAAGACTTCTAATTGAACACATCAATTCAGTCCTGGCTGGCTAGCACTTTAGTCAACTTCAAAATTATTGAGAGGCCTATAGATATATGTTTCCCATCAGGGTCAAGGAACGAATAAGCATAGACTCATATGCTTGTGTCTTTTACTCATCAAAATTGCGCACAACAATACATTTTATAACATCGAGTTACCGATGCGTTTACGCATTATCAATGCACAATCGACTTGTAAATTTCAACTCATATGTCTCCGCTTTAAGACCATAATATATTATCGTCTCAACATTGCTTGTGATATAATCCATGAAGCAATCTATTGAGCGTGGGTTTATCCAATACTCAAATCTCCATTTCTAAGTACTCATGAACGTTGTAGCAATCCTATTGCTATGTCTAACTCCTTAGACAATCTACAAACCAATTCATGACAGTCTTGATTCAATACTTACTTCCCAAAGTATGAACAACTGTGGACCTTTCGAATAATCAAATTATTCGGGAAGTAAAACATGCGAAATCAAAACATAAAATCTGACTGGCAGCTACTCTTGCTTATTACCAAGTCTCCACGAGATAATCACCAAGTCAGATTTATCATAAAACTATTATCGGTTTCTTATTTTTATTTTAAACTTTCAATTGAAATTTCATATTTATGTCTACATGAACTCTTCATTCTTTCTATGTATCCCGAGTGTCTCACACTCATACACTTAATTGCAGATGATCTAATCGGATACTCTTCCGATGATATCTCAATTAGCTATTCTGCCTTTCTCTCTCCTAACTCCATTCTAGTGATGTGTACTGTGACTTCCCATGGTTCTCGGGCTCTTTAGTCTACATGACTGCACCCTAAGACTATTCCGAGGTGTTATGATGTGTCGGTGATCCACACGCGCTCCATCAGAATACCAACGAAATTCTTTAATCATTAAGTCCTTTAGCACCAAGTCCTGATGTTAATAATTACCGATTTGAAACTCCTTTCAAATTATTACTAACATTCACGCCAATCATTTCCTAATGATTTCTCACGTATGTTCAAATAATCTATCAATATTCCCAGCCAGACAATATCCTTAATCCAACTTACTATGCTCCAAGCATTAAGTCATCAGAATATGTTCATGGCGCTTCTGATCAATCCAAAAGGCTCGTGGAACTTGATCTAATCTGATTCCAAACCATTTCAGAATCTAGAGATTATTTGTGTCATGTCTTTTGAGAAAACTATTTCCTTTCGAAAACTCTTTCTTATGCATTTTGAATCTTATCAAGATGATGCTTACAATGGCTAGGTCTATACTGACAATTTCATCTATCTGATAGATGTCTGTGAACTACGTGAGTGTGTTGCACCCTTTAGTTGCTTTCATGCCAAGTCATCACACTTTGCAATGACAGGAAACTCTTTTCCTGAGCTTATGCATCTTAAATCTCATCAAGATCATATTGGCAGAGTTTTGATCTATCTAATAGATGTTCGCAACCACTTAAGTACGTTGTATCTCTTTAAAGTCTTTCATAGCGATCTGTCTCTTAACACCAAGTCATTACACTTTGTAATGATAAGAGACGTTTCCTAGAAACAATATTTATCCCACATATAGTGATAGTAGATAACAGTGGCACTCCCACTGGCTTTGACACGGTTATATGACTCTTTCGGACTATTCACAAAATCCAGAACTTTTGGCACATTTTGAGAATCCGAAATCCAAACCTTTTCTGACATATTAATGGAAATCTTTCAGGCTATTCACAAAGTCCAAACCTTTGGCATATTTTGAGAATCCGAATATCCTTTCTAGCGAGACGCCCGTGGGATTAATCCCGGGCCCATGTACCTTTGTATTGGCACGCTCTTTGTGAGTCCCTATTAGTGTGTCGGTGATCCACACGCGCTCCACTAACGACTCACAATGTGCCATGCAGCATCCTTTCGAATTTCACCTTCTATTGAGAGTGTTTCTCCCGGAATCAATTACTTGACTCTGAGTATCGTCTCACTTAACCAGATGTTCTGAAAGTACATTTCTATCCATGTTGCTTTCTTTTGATGATTCAATTACTCCCACTGTTTTTTAGACCAGGTGTAAGAATCAATCAAATTTTCACATAGACTGTGTCTCGCCCTAAGGTTCTCTCATTTGGCAGCAACCGGGCTCACCAATGCTTCTAAGTAGTCGGATTGTTAATCCGTACCAACTTTAGTGTTTTACCACTAATCGGTGTGTCACCCAGATCATAACTCCTTATGACGATGACCAATACTACTGGTTAAGAGAAGAGTATGTTAGGTTTTAACAAAAATCTGATTCCTCCTCAAAGCCTAGTGATGACTAAAGGTTCTTTCACTTGGCTAATCCTGAACTCTTTCAGGACTGTCCTAACTCCTACTGTTTCCTTAGAATATGAGTCCTTTCTAAAAGGGCTCTTCTTTCACAGGTACAGCGGGATAGCCAATGAAACGACATTGCTAATCAGGTTCAGGCTAGTCATGAGGTTCGGATGAACGCTGCATAACCCTGGACTTTCTATGTACAAGTGGGACGATCCCAACTTTACATTTTAGACAGTGTCTGCAAAACCTACATAGTCCAAGATATGGTCGGAATATGGTTTCTATGGTCTGACTGGTTGAATTTTCAATTCATCGGAAACTAATTAAAGATGTATCTCATACATCGAGGATCGAACTATTTCGACCAATGCTCCATCATCTTCCCTAAGACACATTATGACCATCAATGTTCTTGGAAGAGAATAAACTGTGAAACATTTTCTCAGTTTGCGATGTCACTCAGTTTCTGTTGATCTTATACTTCCTTTGAAGTACTTGAAGTGTTCAAGGTTTCAATTCAATCGCTTATTCTTATAATCGAAGCCATATTCGTCATACTGATCGACAAATATCGTGAAGTATAACTAATTGTGTTCTCTTTGAAGATTCGAGCAACACACAGTAACTGATGTGTCCGTTGCTCCTAATCTTATTGACTTTTACATCTCTATGTAAACTTATGACTTTGTTAATTTGTTCAAGACTTGCAATCATCACCTGACTCTAAGTCAACTGATTCCAAAATCATATCCATTGGATCTTTGGATGATTCATTTCTTGCCACAATTGGTTTTACTAAGAACTCAATTCATCATGTGACTCTAAGTCAAATGATTCCAAAGTCCCGTCCAACTGGACCTTTGGTTGAATTGATCCTTATAAAACTTCCATTAACAATCATAAAGGACACAATTCATGAATCCAAACACTTTGGATGCATCAACATTTCAAGTCATTACCATTCATGCAATTAACACACTCATACAACAATTCAAGGATAATATAAACAACCATGTGTTAAAAGAAAATCAACATTTTATTAAAACATAAATCCTTGAACAATTTATTATATGATAGACAATGTCGCATGTGTCTAACAAGCTAATGACAAGTTTGTAATATCTAACTAAACTTCAAAACTGCATGAGCTGGGGATCCAATCCAAATGTGCTCCTATGCGCCAAAGTCCCGTACCCTACTGATTCTCTGCATACAAACCAAATGTGACTATCACATCATGTATCAAGGAATTATGGATCAAGAGTTTCGAGGTTTTTAGATATACCTAAGTTTCCAAAAGATTTTGACCTTGGAGCGTCTTCCAATCTTTTCGTGACTGTATCCGATCCTATGGATTCCCAGTTTGATACATGTCCAGATGATCTGGATCGTTTCTTGCTACGTCTCCCCATTGGACTCAATCCAGAAGTAGCCGAACCAGTGGAACTATGCCTGTCCATGAGTGACTCGTATAAAGTCAACATTGAACGCATTTCCATGAGAGTCTTTTTCTGGTCTTCCTTTCTATACGTCTGAATGAACAGATCGTACATACTAGTCAGCGAAGCGAGTAAGATGTTAACACTCATCTCCTGACTAATTGGGTGACCAAGTTTGAACAATTCACCTATGTATCCCTCAATCTTGAGAACATGCGAATCGATGTTACTTTCTTCTTTTAGCTTGCACTCTGCAAGTCTTTTGAAGATCCTTGCTCGTTCCTCTTCAACTGGTTCTTGGAACTTTTCCTCAACCAATTGCATTAACTCATATGGCCACAGGGATTCAAAATCCCTGCAGAACTCGGGGTCAATGGTCAATAGCATGAGGTCACGAACTTCCTTGGATTCATCAAATAAAAGTTCATGCTCATCAAAAAGACCTTTTATGATGACATGTTTCGGTAGAACCGGGATCGGATACTCAATGAGATGTAGCTTGCCAACAATAACGAGAACCAGTCTCCAATTACAAAGCCATTCCTTATAGTTCAGGCCAGTCAGCCTTTCGATATTTAACATGTGCTTTCTGAGGCTCTCAGAAACGGGCGAAGGAGGAAAAGGGAGACAATCGACACTTGATTTAGACATCTATAAGAAACAGAATTTATTAGTTTAATCAATCCTTTTAAATAATTACCCAATTTATTATTTAACAAGGCTATGATCCAAAATACCCCAACTATGGTGTGAAGAGGGATGCCGTAATCACAACATAATGGTCATTAAGGTAGATAGACATTTATCAATTTCATCTTATGAAATTCCTAGATCTTTTGAGATTCATTGAACTGTTCAATGACATGTTTAATCTCGGATATGCTCCACTGTTGTGACTGGGATGCCGAGGATCACAAATTGGATGTGAATAACCATGCAAATATGCTCGGTAACCTCAATGTCATTTATCATCTCTAATTGATGTGTTAGTTAACCACACATGCTCCATCAACAATGATAAATTATGAGAAAACCCATTACAACTCTTTATGAGCCCCTATTAGTGTGCCGGTTAACCACACACGCTCCACTAATATCTCATAATGTGTAATGTGCAATTTCATGGGTTAGCATCTTTTCGCATTTTTCCTAAAGTAACTAGATTGGGATTTTTAAGAATTGTTCTAGTACTTTCAATTACAGCATTATACTTTTAGTAAGAATTAAGCAGTCCTATCAAACCCGTTCGACTAACGACACTAGACTGACCAGGAGAACAGTGGGTGAGAGTGGACACCCATTAGACTACCAGTTTATAGGCAGTCGCCTTATACCCTCTTTATAGAACAGTTTTGTGAATGAGGCCTACTAACGGTAAGACTAACCAATTTATCTTATACAACTAATATTAACTTTTAATTATACTATGTATAAGATGTATTTTAAACTTTTTAAAATATTCTAGATTTAATATTTTAATTTTTCAAAAATTAAACTTTTAATTTAAAAAATTACATTTAAATCTTTAAGTGATTTAATTTATCTTTTAATTAAACAATTAATTAAATTAATTAAATCAAGATAGGCATCACAAAATTAAATCAAATTAATTTACCTATCTCATCCCCTAATTTCGAAAATAGCATGTATGGGATTAAGGTTTCCAGTTATTTAATAGATCTCAATTACCAAAAATAACAACCTACTTTCCAATCAAGCATGCAAATCGCCAAAATGGGGTGGAGGCTAGGGTTTTCAAAACCCTAGCCACCAAAATCGAAATGGCCTTCCCAAGGGTTAATTTTTTCGAAAAAACCCTTAAAACAAATAATCAATTATAGCAATTCACAAAAAAAAAAAACAAGCAGGCTCTGATACCACTGAAAGATTTTATGCAATCTATGAACTAATAAACCTAAGTTCACATGAAACCTAAGAAAAGATCTATGTTTTTCTATCAATGAATATATAACAAAGCTAGAAGGCCAATATTTAATTTCTAAATAATTAGAACAAGAAAAACCAACCTTTGATTTAGTTCTTGAAGCTAGCAGCAAAATTATCCTGCCTCAAATGTAGTCACACCCAAGCAAGGAGGAGCATATAGAATTCTAGAGAGGCAGAGAGATAAATGGCGCAGGTTTTTAGGGTTCCCGGAGGCTCTATTTATAGCCTCCAAGGGTGACAGTCAAAACCCTAGAGGAGCCTCCTTAATGGACAAGCCTGTTGACCATTTGGACCAAGCCTTCTAACACCTAATTAGGGTTTCGAAATTACGGAGTTGACCTCCATAATTTCGCCAACTTAAGGCTTCCACTGACTAGCCAGTTATTCAACTATTGAATAAATACAAAACCAGTCCCTGCACTTTTAATTAATTAAATTAATCACTAAATTAAATCTAATTAATTCTAGATTAATTTCTAATTAATTAATATAGTTTCTAATTAGTATATTATCACTTTAATATATTAATATACTATTTATTTTATTTCTATTGATTTATTAAACAATTAATAAATCAATCTTTCTCTCTACTTAACTTTCTGCCAAACCTCCAGCTACGAGGGCAACCCAAATAGACTTTGCTTCAATTAATAAGATAAATACAATTTATAAGTCATGGCTTAGACACCTAATCCAACAATGTCATCTATCTTGAACCACGTTCTTTTGAAACTATCAAACTCTTTAACTTAATCTAATTAATTGGTTAGTAATTTATATTGGTTAATCATAAATAAAAACCTTTCAATTCTCAAATAATTAATTACTACAACTTAAGACTTTTTCTAACTTATGATATTTATTCGGTGATTATGGTTAATATAGATTTATATATAGTTTATTGAGATAAATCAATTTTCTTGACTTAAAGAATGAGATGAAGGAAAATAAGACTTGAAACACATTTATATATTTTCCTAATATCCCTTGAGATTTCGTGCTTTAGTTTCATTATTTACTAACTTACCTCAATATTTTTTCTAGGTATTTATGTGTTCATCAGATGAAAAAGAGAAATATAGAGAACTTTTTTTTTGCATGGTGTTATATGTATATCAAATTCATAAAAATTCATACTACGATACTATTCAAGAGACAAAAGTGATTTTTTTTTCTTTAATTATCAATTAGAGTTAGTTATGTTTAAAGAAAGTCTTTAAGTTTGATTTTGTGAAATTATTTACAAGTAAGAGTATATTTTTAGTTTTTATAATAGATAGGGTAAACAATGAAATGTAATGATTCGAATATAACTAAATAATAAAATCTGCAAAAGTTGTTATTTATTACCTTTGATGAAACTCATGAAGAAAAATTGTCATAATAATACAATTCTTTCATTGCCCGTTTGCCTACCGTCTCTATGTAATTATATTTGATATGACAACATGTAAAACATGATGATAATATAATACCCTTATTGTAAAACAAAAAATTATATGCTAAGTTATATATTGCATCCTTATTTTAGACAAGTAAAAGAAAATTCTTTCTCAATCGTAACATTTGTAATATTATTACTATGTTTATTTCTATTTTATTTTAGATGTTAAGCTAATTCATGTTAAGAAATTTTCTTATGTTTTAATTACACTATCCATATATAATACAAAATTACTATTATATGTTTCATTGATGTTGGTTGAATTAACATGTTTACAACATTTATAATTATATTAAATATATGATTATGATATTGTGATGAAAATTTTATAATTGATACATGATATATATTGTGATGACATATTTATAATTAAACTTACGTATTTATATTAGATCTAATGTTTTCAGATTCTTATATAATATACCAATATCTTGTACCAAATATTTTTATTCCCGCACAACGCGTGGGGATACGCCTAGCTTAACTATAATTGATGCCCATGTCTCAAGCGTGGCTGAACTGATCAATTTGACGGACTCTTGGGGAAACAAGGCAAAGGTGGGATCGATGCTAAGATCAAGAGGTGTCATTAACTCTCATCCCAAAGAGTTTTAGTGTCACGTAGGCGTCACCTCAATAAACCCTAACTAACCCTTCATCCTTTAAATTGTTGGAAATGGTATACCCTTATTACCACTCACTTTTTTTAATTAAATAATTACATTAAAATAAATAAAACTAAATTAACCAAATAACATTTAATAAAAAACGCATAACATTAAAAAATTAAAAAATGTACACAATAATTAAAATCCTAAATACGGTAAATTAAAACCTAAATACGATAATTAAAACATTGGTGAATTTTTTCACAACATTCCATGTTTCGAGGTGCGTGAAGTCTGTGTTGTGTGTCACCTGATACTGTTGAAGGGCTTGCTCCACAATCTCATCGTCGGTTGTACCAAGTTGTCGGTTCGCCGATAGATGTAAGTAACTTTGGTTAAATTTATGTAATTTTACTGACAAATTTATCAATTTGTTATTAAGTTGATGCATATCCAAATAATGTATTGTGTCTAATATAGTGTGAAACGATTCTTCATTACGTTCCTAGAATTGGCGGTTGTTTTCCACATGGACCTCTTCGTTGATGTTGATGTACGCGGTTGCTAAAGCTGTCTCTTCTCGTCGAGTCCATCCCCAACGAATATTTCTATTCCCGACGCCAGTCATTTTCTATAAAACTTTGTAGCTTGTTTTATATTTTATAGAAAGTTTAGAAAGAAATGTGTGATTTTTAAATGGGGTAGAAAGGGGTAGTTATAGGTGGTAAAGTTAAAATATATATTTTTTAATTTGTACCAAGTAGTCGTTAAGAGGGGAGGAATTACAAAGTTGGACATACTTTGGGGGCCAAAATGAAACATCCACACCTCCAAATCGTACGGCTTGTTATACCCATGGGAGGGTTAAACCCCCGGTCACCACCCAACCAGGACGGTGTAACCACGCGGGTAAAAGCCTCCACGGTGGAAACCGCATGGTGCGGCCTCATGGCACCTGTTGGTCTAAGGATCATTTGCATTGGAATGATTCGGTGGCTATGGAAATGTAGGAATGATTGTATCTTTAATCAGCATATTACCCTTATTATTCAATAGTTGAGCATGTTAAATCTTTAGTGTATATGTGGTTGAAATGTAGAGTGGGGAAAGCTTCATTGGATTGGGAGGCTTGGTGTTCTTTCCCTCTGTCATGTATGTAATTATTCTTCTTCCTCGTCTAGCAGCTTGCTAGGCGTGGGACACTTTTAGATTATATATATATATATATATATATATATATATCATTTGCAGTTTTCCAAATAATAATAATAATTTAACTATGGTATTTTATTAACAAAAATGTTAAATAATATGCATTCCTTCTCCTTTCTAAGTAAATTGTGGGCTGTGATATCACATAAATCTATATATCTGTTATAAAAAAACTTAAATGTATCATATTCATTTAAAATCTTTATGACTTTTCAATTTCTTTTTAATAATAATTATAAATTTGTTGATTAATGTTAAATATTGTAAAAAAAACTAAACTTTACACCTATACATAAAATTATAACTTTTAAAATTAGTTAACAATAATAATTAATATAACAAGTGGTTTTATAATGAATATATTAAGTTGCATCAGAATTTTCTACATGAATAATATTTTATATTTTTTAATAATAATAAATGATTTTAAAATTAATTAACAATACTAACCAATTATAAAATGGAGTTATAAATTACACAATGTTAGGTTACAAACAATTGTTAATATATTAGATAATTATCGTTATCAAAATTTAGAAACAAATATTAAATAAGTAATTTTCAATTAATTAAGATAGCACTAAATCAAGAATTAAATTTGTTTTGTTCACTACCAAATCAAGGGTATAGGTCATTGAGTGATGCGACTCTAATAGATGTACTTATATTATCATATCATTCAAAATACTTTTAATTTCATATTTAAGTATATTGTAATAATTTTATTTTATAGTTACAATAAATGATAAATTTTAATATCATATATTTGTAAAAAAATTAATTACATGATATTAATTAGTGCAACACATGAATATCCATCTAATTACTTATAAACTAGACATATATTCATATCTCAATCGGAAGTAAAATTATATGATAAAATATATTGACAAATCAAATATGAACATAAATATTTCTGATTTGAACAAAATTAACAAAATTAAATATTCGTCTAATTTACAAAATTAAATATAAATTGACAAATCAAATATGAACATAAATATTTCTAATTCGGAGTTGCAAAGTTGTATTATCAATATAATTATAAGACCCTAATCCAAGGGGTCAAGTTCCGAGTTTCAAAAATCAATGTTCGCAGGGATTAAGGAGCAAAATTATGGAAAAATGGGGAAAATTCCCATTAGCGCCGCTAATGAGCATATTGGCGACGCTAATGTGGCTTGTGCTGCTAAATCGTGTTTTTTGCATAGTTAGTTTACCAGTTGTTCGAGTGGGTTTGCACGATCAATATTAGCGGCGCTAACCTTAGGGTTAGCGGCGCTAATGTCTGATTTTGGGCCAAAACATTAGATTTTCATGCTTGGGCCGTATTTTGACACGCCTAGGTCGTCGTGCGGTCAAAAATAAAGAGAAACCTAACACACACTAGCACAGTGGAAGTCAGGGTCGATCCGCAGGAGCTTCGTGGTTAGACCAGATGACAGATTACCAACTAGTAGTGTCATGCTACAGTCGGAGGACTTATAGTTTCTAAGTACCCAAAGCAATGATCAAACAAACCCAAGCCAAGCAAAGCTAAACAAACCTAGTTACTTTCTGAAATCAGAAGTGCATCTCTGAATCAGAAGCAAACAAAGGCATCCAAAACATCCAAATCAAACAAGGCATAAACTAACCAATAACTAAGGTTCTGATTGAACAGTTACTAGTTAAATTCAAACCCTAAAACTAACCTAGTTGGCTACTGAAATCAGCAAAGGAAAGCAGTTCCAAACAAGGTCACAATACATCCAAACACAATTCAAATACTCAGAAACCAAAACAAGCATAAAAACACCGAAAACCAATATTGCTTATAACCAAATGCTTCTCATTACTCAAACTCAATTCCAAACATCCAAGCAGTAACCAAATGTTGCTAAAACAGAAACTAAAGCTCAATATCAGTAGGTGTCACTCCCAATGATACTAGCCAATGCTTAATACTAACTAACTAATTGAAAATAAAATCCAAAACATAAAAATACCAATTGAGAAGTTGCTGAAACGAAATCTTGGAGTCAAAGAGCTTCAAGGTCGATTTTACACCCGGTCTTTGCTAGGGTTTTCGGCTGGAAATGCCTCTATTTATAGTTGCAATTTTCCCGCAGCCGCGCCGCGCAGATGAAGAATCCGCATCGTGCGTATTAATCTTTCCCCGTTTCTTTGGCATTTGAATGTGTTACACCGCCTTAAGCCCGCGTCGCGTATTTAAGAACCCCGCGGCACGCGTACTTATTCCTTGATTTTTCATTCTTTTCCAAACTTCTTCCTTTTGCACGCTTTTAGTCCCTGTTTTCATTCTCTTCTTCCAAACAAGTCCTGGCACGAAAAGTGAGAATACCAAGATATATCTGATATAATTTCATCAAGAACAGGGCTCAACAACGCCTAAAATACTTGATATCACTAGGCGTTGTCATATTTGAGGGTGGGGAACCATAGGGCAGCCACCATTTGCTCCCTGTCAGCCTATTTTTGATGTTTTAGGCCTCTTGGGAAAGATTTATGATGCTTGGGTGATGTTAGAAGACTGTTAGTGATGCTAGAAGTTGCTTTTATTGGTTGGGTCTTCAAGGATTTGCATTTTCTGGACCATTGTGAGTAAAGTTTCCACATTTATATGTTTTCAGTATTTATCCTTGTGTTCTTGATGGAATTTTAATGGATTTAATTGGTGTGTTAGTCCCTTTTTAGTGTTGTTCATGTTTGGAAAGGATAAAGTCAGGAACTTTATGCTTTAAAGTCCTTTTAGAACCTTTGAAATGGTTTAGAGAGTAAGCCAAACTCTCTTTGGTGATTTTGATTAGTTTTAGACTTGAATCTTGTTCTTGATCTTGTATGGTGATATTTGGAAGGATAAAGTTATGATCTTTATGGATTCTGAACTGATTGGAAGGTCCCTGGATGAATTAAGACCTTGGCTGGATGGATTAAGAACTTAATGGACTTTTGGATTTGTTCATAGTTAGCGACGCTAACTGGGGGAGTTAGCGGCGGTAACTGTGCTGTTGACTTTTGTTGACTTTGACCATTGACTTTTTGAGATGTTTGACTTTTGGTCAAACTTGAGGGTTTTGGATATCAGACTTAGAGGTTTATCCTGTTTGGAGTTTAGGAAGTTCTAAGTAGATTTTATCATTGCTAGGAGGTGCGTATTATCGGGATCTGCGGGCACTCGCGTGGAGTGCTGTCTAGCTTGAGGTCGCGGATCAGGTGAGTCTTCTCACTATACTATGGGTGATGTTGCATGCGTAAGTAGCTTTATTGCTTTGTGTAATAATGTGATGTATGTGCCTTACGTGTTTATCGACAATATCGGGGCACGCTCATGAGTCGAGGAATGGGCAAGATCGGGGCAAGCTCGTGAGCCAAAGAATGGACAAGATCGGGGCAAGCTCGTGAGTGAACGAATCGACAAGATCGGGACAAGCTCGTGAGTCGAGGAATGGGCAAGATCGGGGCAAGCTCGTGAACCAAGGAATGGACAAAATTGGGGCAAGCCCGTGAGTCATTTTCTTCAGGGCAAGCCCGAAGACCTTTTGTGATTGTATGTTATGGAATGGATCGTGTGGTATTTTGGGGACCTCATGATATCGCAGCGGTCGTCATGCGGTCAAAAATAAGAAAATACCTAACACACACTAGTATAGTGGTAGTCAGGGTCGATCCACAAGAGTTACATGGTCGAGACAGGTGACAGATTACCAACTGCAGTGTCACGCTACAGTCAGAGGACCTAGTTCCTAACCTTTCCAAATACTTCCAAAGAGCATAAAATCCAATAATTACAAACAATCTTTAACTAAACTAAACTACTAACTAAACCTTGTTACCTACTGAAATCAGAAGTACATCTCCAAATCAGAATCACTCAAGGACAAACCAAACATCAAACACAATCCAAACATCCAAGAATTCATTCAAAGCATAAATACCGAAAAACTGAGCAATTAACATAAACTAAATGATTTCTATTAACAAACTCAGATTCCAAAAGGTCCAAAACAGTAACAAAAATATCCAAAACAAAAACTAAGACTAAGTATCAATGGTTGTCACTCCCAAAGACACTAGCCAACTATTACTAACTATCAAACTAATTGAAAATTAAAGACAAAATCATAAAAATACCAAAAGATGGTTGCTGAAGCTAAATCTCGGTTTCAAAGAGCCTTGGGGGTCGATTTCATACCAGGTCTTCGTTGATTTTTTCGACCTAAAACCCTCTATTTATAGTTGCAAAAATCACGAGGCCGCGGCGCGCGTATGGGTTTATCCCCGTTTTATCGGCATTTGAATTTTCTCCACCGCCTCTACATCGCGTCGCGCCTTTGTGAATCCCGCGGCGCGCGTGCGAATTCGCCTAATATTGCCTTGATCTTCACACTTCTTCCAAATTGTACGCTTTTGGTCCCTGTTTTCATATTTTTCTTGCACAATAGCACTAGCACAAAAGTGAGTAATACCAGTAGATATATGATATAAATTCACTAAGAATAGGGCTCAACAACGACTAAAATATTTGATATTACTAGGCGTTGTCAACCATCCCACACTTGTGCCTTGCTTGTCCCCAAGCAAGAGAGTTTATTAATAGATTTTAACTAAAACTCAAACGATTTTTGGATGTGTTCAATTTCAAAGCTTATTGTCCCCAGAGTTAGATTGAAATAGTTCGTGAAAACATAATCGGAATGTTCTTTGGAATTCATGGCTTTCTAAAGAACCCTTGATTACAAATTTTATGTCCACATTGAAGTGTACGTACTCATTCAGATTCTCAAGGCCATTAAAGAATTGTCCATGACTTTCGATGTTGTCCGTGTAACGAGCTTTCAGAAATACCATCCCAGACCAGACGATCTTAGGTGGTAAGGTGCGTAAGGTCCACCTATTTTAGACCTACCGGCTCGAACAACAAAGGCCACAGATTGACAATTCCTTCCTAAATTCCAATCTTAAAATATCCCAAACGTCTAACTCCTAAAACTCAACTTATTTGACTAAACTAATAGCATGATAACAACTAAATAATATTTCTCGAAAAATACCAATGCTATCACATTCACAAACCATTCGTTTCGAAATTACAATCTATTAAAAATTTTGAAAAAGTTTCTAAAAATTTTTGAAAATCGGTCATTTTTCGCAAAAATTTCAAACATACTCTTTCGACCGTCCACACCCCACACTTAAAACCATACAACGTCCCCGTTGTACAAAAATTATTCAAAACAAGGGAGAAAGAGTTACCCCTTTAGACGGTTGGACTGCTTGATTGGTACTCGGTGTCACATGTATAAATACGCACAAAAAGGTCACTGATTTAGCGTTCTGGAGTTGTAGCGCAACAGTGAACACGCTAGTAGTCAAAGCAAGTGGAGGGGGCACGGTGACCCCACACTTGCCTTGGAACAACTCCCCCATTTTGGGTATCACATGCAAGACTCAACAGAAACATCAAATGCAAACAGAAATAAGCAAATAAAATATAACCAAACAAAAAGATAGTAGTATCATAAGTACAGTATATATATCCAAAAGAAAATAAGAAAAATACATCAATCGCCACCTGGTGGCCTAGAAGATCCTGCCTCATGATCGTGGGCTCGGGCTGGGAATGGTCGGGGGCATCGTCCCTGCTGGGTAGCCATATCCAAAAGTACCTCCCCAATCCACTCCAACTGGTCCTCAATCCTAGCGACCCGATCCTGCAATCGCCTAAGCTCTGTCGCCTCCTCCTGCTGTGGCTCTGGCTCCACCGGTGCTGCCGGTCTTCGGCGTCTCCTACCTGACTGGGCGTAAGCTGGCTGGGGAGCCTGGGGTGCCTCGGTCGCCACCCTCACGTACTGGCCTGGGCACTGCTGCTCGATCAGCCCCATGTTCTCCAGAGCTCGCGCCGTGGTGCGAACTGGAGGTAAAGCAGTCAAGGAAGCTACGGTCGCAGCAGTAAGTATCCGGTAAGAACGGGCCAGGCGGGTGATGTAATTTCCGCGGGCCAGAGGACTGCTGGATGATGCACCCGTCGCACGGGTGGATAGAGAGACAGCTAAAGAAAACGGGAGGTGGAGGAACCTGGAGGGGTCAAGGAGCACCCAAAGATACGTCATGTCCTCACCGGACACCTTCTCGCCCCCTCCCTATGCATGATAGAGGTGGTGACGATACGGTGCATGAGCCGGTGAAGCGGATCGCGGAGCTGGCTCTCCCTGGCCGACCCCGCCTCAAAATGTACGTTGGACAACGGTGCCCAAACAGCTGGATTGGCATCCCTATCGGGTTGCCCCTAGACGCACGCATGGAAGAACTGCGTGAAGTATCTGTGCTGGAGGTCCGCCTCCGTATAGATGCCTGTGCGTCTCCCAAAATCCCGGAGACTGCACTCCCTGGGGACTCCCCCTAATCGGAATCGGACAAGCCTGGACCTGGCCTCCGTCGAGCCTGGTGAAAAACTGACTGTTGAGAGAAACTCCAGAAGGAGCTCGGTGTACACCACATCATCCTGGGTGGGCATGAGCCTGTCCCATCCACGACAAGTGAATGAAGCATCCCCGTGAGTCCATGTGCGGTGAAGAAATGGCTCGATCTCAGCCCAAAGCCCGACATCCCTCAATATGTCACGGTCTATGATCGTCGCCTCAAGAACCCGGCGACTCGTCAGTGCATCCCTTCTCGCGGAGTACTCCACTGAGCTATCTGGACCCTCAGGGAACTGTAGGAATGGGTGATCAAGTCTGAAAGACATCTTGATTGCGGGAATGAATGAGCAAGAAAAAACGCGAGAAAATTTTCGATGATGAGAGCTCGGCGACGTGGGTGTGTGAATAGTGTCGCGGCTTACCTTTTTAACGAAGGAAACTGACCGATCGTTTCCCGCGGCGCGGATATGAGCAAACCGCGGCGCGCGTGTTCCCAAATCAACCCCTGCGCATCGGGTTGGTTTTTGAGCCCGCGACACGCAAATCGCTTGACCGCGGTGCGGTCTTCAAAAATCAATTTCTTTCAAAACTACCCTACACTTGCCTTGGACCAATAATACCTGCAATGACGGTGATATAATCTTCCTAAATTACTCCTAAAAATACAGTACCTAACCTATGAAAGATGGGTTGCCTCCCAATAAGCGCTAAGTTTAACGTCTTCAGCCAAACGTGTTGTTCTTATTCCTACTCTTCTTGAATTTCTGGTGCCTTCATCTTGTGATTTGGTGCGAAATTATGAGCCATCATTGATAGCAATGAAGTGAGTTGAGTCATTCTGTCACTAACTCCGCTAATCCATTGTTGCTGGGCTTCCAGAAGTTGAAAGACCTTTGCTTCTCTTTCCCTTGCATCTTTCTCGTATTGCTGGTGTCTTGCCTCCAACATTTCCATCATGTCCAGCAGCTGCTCTTTGTCAATGGTGGACAACGGATGCTCCTTCGTTTCCTTTAAAACTTCCTCTTTTCCTCCTTCTCCTGTTCGCGTCCATATTTTGCTTTTGCCCCTAATCCCTGGTTCCATCAGCAAGTTGCTGTCCAAATTCTTGTCATCACACCCTTGAGGTAGAGATATGGGATTCCCGAACATATTTAACCTTCTTTTCCTCGACCCAAAGAAGATATCTAAATCTCCTATTTTGCAATCAATAATAGCGCCGGCTGTAGCCAAAAATGGACGTCCTAATATTAACGAGGGCGCATCCTACTGACTCTCGTATTCCATAACTAAAAAGTCTACTGGGTAAAAGAAATCCCCAACTTTCACTATGACATTGGTCAGCTTACCTCGGGATACTTTGGTTGACTGGTCAGCCAGCTGTAATACAGTATTTGCCGATTCTAATTCCTCATTCTTGTATTTATCATACAAATATCCCGGTATCACATTCACGCTTGCCCCCAAATCTAGTAAGGTGTTCCTAATGACCACATCTCCTACGGTAGCAGTAATCAGTGGTGATCCAGGATCCTTCTCCTTTTTAGGCAATGTTCCCAACAATGCTTCACTAGCCTTGATGGTCAACCTCACAGTGTCAGGTGTGGGAGTCTTGCTTTTTCCGTTTTTCTAACACATCTCCTGAAGAATTATTGTATCCTCCGGAGTGTTCCTAAGCTCATCCCACAAGGGTTGGTTAATTGATGGCCCGGTCACTTTGTTGGGCACTTCCTGCTTTTTCTTCTCTTTCTTACCCTTCTTCTTCTGTTTAATTGCAGCTATTATTGGCTGCTTTTCCTCTTGGACATCCTGGTCCTCCTTTGGTTGAGGCTCCTTCTCAACTGGAATTTCCTTTACCTCCTTTTCAACTTCAACTTTTTCGACCTCAATATTAACATTTTCCTTGCTTTCATTTTATTCTCAACTTCCTCTTCTCTACCTGGTCCCTCGATTCCACTTTCGTGACCTAGCAGATCTTCTATGGTCACCTTTCTCCATTTTGCATCGACAGCATTGACCTGCTCCTTCCCCGCTCGCTGAGTATGGTTTGGATTGACTTTTGTGGTACTGGACAGCTTCCCATTATCTCTTTTTCGTTGGTCTTCAGCCATTTGGGCGATTTGCCTCTCCATATTGACGATGGCTTTCGCATTGGCCTGCGATTGCTGCTGCGTTGTGTTGAACATCTCATACATTTTCGCGACTAGATCCTCCTGAATTCCTGGGGCATTGTTGATAGAGTTGTTGGGCCCCCTATTGTTGTTGCTACCACTTCCATTGGCATTACCATTATTGTTCGCCGGTTGATACTGCCTGGGTGGGTTGGATGATTGCCCTTGGTAGTTGTTCTGCCTCTGGTTATTGAAATTCTGCTGACCTTGGTTATATGGTCTATAGGGTCGTCCATTGTTATATTGACCTTGACCCTGACCATAGACTTGATTTGCTTCTTGAGTCTTTGGTCCTCCTTGACCTCCTTGTGGCTGACTCTGAGGTCTATTCTGCAGAGTGGACACGAGTCTATCAAATTTCTTATTAAGCTCGCTTATCTCTTTCTTTACATCCTTTTTCCAATCGGCATCGGCTCCCACTGCTGCAGCTATGCCTACCGTCTTTCTTGTAGAGAAAGTTGCCTTAGAGCCATTACTTAACTGTTCCAAAAACTGCTAGGCCTCCTCCGGGTCCTGCATCATAATAGTGCCACTAGATGATGCGTTAATCATGGCTTGATTCGTCTCACTTGCTCCTTCAAAGAATACCTTGACTAGTTGCCACTTTGGAATATCGTGATGAGGGCATGACCTCATTAACTCCTTTAGACGATCCCATGCTTCATGAAAAGCTTCTCCAGTCTTCTGCTGGAAATCCTGAATAGCCCTCCTGATTTCTGTCGTCTTGCTTGCCGGATAAAACTCTTGTAAGAACTTAGCTTTGAGTTGGTCCCATGTAGTGATGCTATTTGATGGTAAAGACGTGAACCAATATTTGGCTCTGTCTTTCAGAGTGAATGAGAACAATCTTAATCTAAAAATGTTCTTATTGGTGTTCCTAGGGGTTTTAGCGTTGGCTATTGCTATAAACTCATACAAGTGATTGTATGGGTCATCCTGTTTGTACCCCCTAAATTCCGGTAGTATCCCTAACAACTGAGGCCTAATTTCTACTTGAGATTCTATATCATCAGGAATGTAAATGGCGACGAGTCATCGTACTCCCGTGGCTGGAAGTGCGATGCAACCGATTGCCCCCTCGGTTGTGCAAAATACAAGGGTTGAGCAGGATTACCGTAAAAGTGATGATCATTATATCTCTGCTGACCTTGTAGTGGTTGATGCTGCTGTGCTCTTCTTGGAGGTCCCCGACCTCGGTTCCATGGTTGCTGTGGTGCTGGTGGAACCCATCCTTCGTCTTCATCTTCATACCTCTCCTCAGCCTCTTGATACTGGTACTGCTGCTGAGGTGGTTGTTGTTGGTAATGTTGCTGCGGTGGTATAGGTTGGAATATGGTTTGTGGTTTAAAAAGTACTGGTGGTGGTTGTGAAATAGGTTGAGAAATGGGTGTCTGCTGTCTAGATACTGGGGTGCCATCACGGGTCGGCTGAAACACCCTCGCTTAAGGCTTTTCATAAAACGTCATTTTAACCCATGGTTTATCATCATTAATCAATAAAATAATCCTTTAGTGAAAACTTTAGTTTAAACATTTTCAAATAAGCCATTTTCTTCCAAAAACTATTTTAAAACACATGGGGTTTAATGAGAAATAATTTAGGTTTAAGTTGCGGAAAACAATGTTTGGTCCCATTTTAGATAAAACATTTTAGTTTATAAAATAGCAAGGTTGTAACAATTCAAATACCATTACACAATTTATATGATACCACACAAACCGTGGCCTTCTAAACATCCAGCTCTTCTAAGTCATCTAAACTCCTCAACCTGAGTACACATCAAAATAAGTTAGGCAATGGAAATGCCTAGTGAGTTTACCTGAGGTTGTCCCATTTTGAGTGAGTAGTGAACTACCACATTCGGGACAAAACCCCCCAAAAACAGTTTTAACACACACTTCAAAAGTTATTTAAAACAACATAAAGGTTTACTCAAAATAGATAGTTATGATATGCAAATGTAATGCATGATGCAACTATCCCAAACCCACGTCCATCTCATAAAAGTCCAACTCACCTCAATGGCACCTACCTAAGTTCACAAATGACACGCACGGAGCATGTCACTTGATCCCCGTATAGGTTAAACTAGAACTAGTGGCCATCACACTAGCCCCATGAGGGTTAGCAACTCCCTCATGCGTCTCCTCACCCTCTTTATTTAAGAGAAGGGTCAAACTCAAAACATCGTAAAGGTGGCTACTTCAGCCAAACATCATTAAACATCTTTAAGGTCATCATAAGGTTCACTCGGTCAATCCCATCCTATATGCAATGCAATGCACAAGTAGGATGCTCAAAACATCTTTCAAAACATCATCATCATCTTTAGTTGAAACATCTTTAGAAAACTCGTTTTCATGCAATGCACAAGTAGTAATCATATAACACGTTTCACATAATATCATGCATGAAAAGTAACACACACAAAAGATAGTTGGAAGGATGTGTACTCCCGGTAAACTCACTGAAGGTCAACTGACGAGTCAACACTAACTCCACTCAAGGTTTGATGCATTTGGAGGCGCTCCTAGACATCATCTCATCCATCAAATCATCTTAGTTGAGTGCTAGCTCAAGTCCTTAGTCTCACTTCCAAGTCACTACAACATATCTCATTCCTACAATACAAGAACGGAAGATATTATACTCGATTCATCTAAAAGTCACACTATAATTACTTCTTTAGAACTAAGAAGGGACAATCATCCATCATCTAAAATGAGGTCCTTGACTCTCTAATATAAGGAAAATCTTAGTTAAAACATTCCCAAAGATTGGCATTAAAACAAGGACCCGAAGCCCAAACCATAAAGCTCAAAACCCAAAAACTGACATTTTTGGCCAACCCAGGCTACACGGGTCGTGTAGGACCCAGGGCAAAACTGATCCGAAGCCCCAGAGACCCTACACGGGTCGTGTATCAGCACACGGGTCGTGTACGCTGTGCAGTAACTTGGTTTTTGGTCATTTTAACCCCCTTTTGACCCAATTGAAGCTCCAAATCAACCCAAGACCAATTATACATGAAAATACACATTTAATAACTCATTTACAAGCATTCAACTCCCAATCCAAGTGTTCATGACTTAAACTAATAAAAATCACAATTCAAGTTCTTATCTCTTAACAAGTCATTCATGAACTATGTTCCAAGTCAATCACTACACTTAACACCATCAAGTACCTAATTAAGTCCTTAACCAATGTCATCTCTTAGGAGAATCATTCCCATACAAACCCAAAGAAGATAACCTCATGGAATCTCCAATTCCAATCATTGGTCCAAATGATTAAACCCATGGAATACCCAATTCCAATCCATCAATAGATGATTACAAGTGGAGATTCCTTCTTCCATTCCATGGAATCCTTAGGAAATGGTTCTTACTCCACTATTACATCCAAATTGATGCAATAAACTCATTTACCCATTAAACAAAAGATCCATTCATCATAAACATGAAATAAACCCATTTCAACACCCAATTCCCATATTCTAGTGATTCAAGGTTTAAAACTACAAATCAAAGGTTGGAATCCTTAGGGAATCATTAGAAATGAATCCCCTCATCCAAAACTACAAAATCCAACCATCAATTTCTAGATTCCTCAATTATCTAACAAATCCCCAAATTCTAGGGTTCATAACACCCAAATCAATCAAATAATTGGATCTAGAGCATCCATGGATTGGATGATGATCAAAACATGCACTAGAATAATAAACTAACACTTGGGATCCTAGGATTTCCTCCCCCACATTACCAATTTCGGATTTGACATAGAACTCATCCCAAAAACGGGTTTGCAAGCTTAAAAGGGAAGAGTTTATACCTTAGATTGGCTAGGAATCTCAAGAACTTTGATGATTCTTCAAACCTTAGCATCTTGTCCTCCAAAATCTCCAGAAAATCGCCACTCTCTCTCTCTCCCTCTCCTCTCTAAAATCGTGATGTTTGGCTGAAATGGGGAGAACCCCCATCTAAAACTCTACATCTTTCACAATTGGCAAAACTAGTCCCTATAGTTTGATCATTCTTCACCCAACACCCCAAAAGTCAATTCTTCTAACTAGAATTCTCTAAGTTCACACTTATGCCCCAAATATAATTATTTATTTCACTTGAGTCATTCTCAAGGTCAAACTAACCCTTAGTTTCCCAATTTGGCACAAATGGTCCCTTACACTAAAATTCCTCACAGTTTAGGTCCTTAATATTAATTCAAGGAATTATTTGACCTAATTTAAACTCCACATCAATTCCTTCATAATATCTTCTAATTTTCCAAATCCATGACTAGTCAAATCTACTTAGGGTAAGTTTGGCCAAATTGACACTTTTAGTCCTTATGACAAAATTTCTCACATTTGGTTACAAATAGATTCTAAAACTATATTTGGCTCATTTATTTACGATATAAAATATAACAACATATTAAATTTAGTTATTCATTTATTTTCTTTATTTACAAAATAGATTTTATTTGTCGGTTTAAGCTCAAAACTCCTAGGCCCAAAACACGAATGTTACAATTATCCACCCCTTAAAAGGATTCCGTCCTCGGAATCAATAATAAGAATTAAAGTACTAATTTTTTCCAAAATCTTAAAAATTACTCATTTTTTTTATAACTTGAAACACCTTAAATTCCACTTTTGTAAAACTCTGTTACTTCCAAGGATTGTTTATCCAAAATTTTCCTTTTATAAACGTTCCTTTTAAATATGAAATGTTAAAATTTTAAAATCTTTCAAATTTTGACTCGTTGCCCTTTCAAAAACTTAAACACTCCGATTTATGGTTAATGTTTGGAAAATACCCCCTTTTTTGAAAATTTAATTGACTTCATGAAAAAGCATTACTCAGATTTCGCATCCTTTATGTAAAACAATAAATTTTCAAATATATTTTGAAATGTGGTTCCATCAAAATAGTAATAAAATTCCAAAGAGATCATTAATCCCGGGTATTCCTACCGATTCATGATGGCCCCTTTGTCATTTATTTCTAAAAGGTCTTGCATTTTGTAAGATATACTCATTCAAATTTTATTTACAAAAATTTCTTAAAATTTTAACAATACTTTTGAAAATATTGGCTGCACATCATTCTTATGTTCTTATTAGGGTAGGTTGTTCACTACTTCACACACTCCAAAGTAATTAACGGTTTGATCCTATGGCCTTTAGTCTCATCATGCATCCATGTCTCTTCACCCTAACATGAATTAACAACTCACTATTCCCATAAGGTTTCATTGGTCACTAAGCCATTGCTAATTACCAAGGAACCTAATGATCTAAGTCCTCCTTGTGTCTTACATTAAGGTTTCTCCAGTTCAGGCATTAAGGCGCAAACCATGCTATTCATACATACTCTTAGTCTTCTAGAGCTAAGGCAAGGTCACCAACTTGAACACTAAAAGATGTCGGATGGGTCTTAAAAGAAGGTAAAGGTAAGGAAGAAAGGTTTAAGGGTCACGACAAAGAATTTCTTCAACAGCTCCCAGTCTTCACCTACCATCCGCTTCGCTAACACCATGCTCATCATGCTCCTTGCTTGCCCAAGGTTGACACTACGATTCCACTAGTCTTCTAACACTCCTTCACCCCTTAATCGACTCCTCAAGGTCCACCATCTTGTAAATCTCACTGCCCTTCGAGCTTCATCCAATATAAACTGTCCCTTTATTCGCCTTCTATCATCCTTAGAAGTTGCCATTCACACAAAGTTGCTCCTCATGTTGCCACGTACTCCTAACTCTTCAAGGTTGCTCTTCATATCCACTTAAGAATCCTCATGCATGTATCCTCTTGCCAAGAATATTCCTCATGCCAAACCGAATTCACTAATTAAATGATTAAAATCTTAATCATAAGCAAGCATTTACCACTAAGTCCTAAAGGCCAACTACTTCAGAGGTCAAACATCCTTAAGAGCATCATAGTTTAAGTCTAAGCACTACTCCTAGTACCTAGTTCACTTAAACTCATGCTCTGGTACCAAATTGAAACACCCTCGCTTAAGGCTTTTCATAAAACGTCATTTTAACCCATGGTTTATCATCATTAATCAATAAAATAATCCTTTAGTGAAAACTTTAGTTTCAACATTTTCAAATAAGCCATTTTCTTCCAAAAACTATTTTAAAACACATGGGGTTTAATGAGAAATAATTTAGGTTTAAGTTGCGGAAAACAATGTTTGGTCCCATTTTAGATAAAACATTTTAGTTTATAAAATAGCAAGGTTGTAACAATTCAAATACCATTACACAATTTATATGATACCACACAAACCGTGGCCTTCTAAACATCCAGCTCTTCTAAGTCATCTAAACTCCTCAACCTGAGTACACATCAAAATAAGTTAGGCAATGGAAATGCCTAGTGAGTTTACACGAGGTTGTCCCATTTTGAGTGAGTAGTGAACTACCACATTCGGGACAAAACCCCCCAAAAACAGTTTTAACACACACTTCAAAAGTTATTTAAAACATCATAAAGGTTTACTCAAAATAGATAGTTATGATATGCAAATGTAATGCATGATGCAACTATCCCAAACCCACGTCCATCTCATAAAAGTCCAACTCACCTCAATGGCACCTACCTAAGTTCACAAATTACACGCACGGAGCATGTCACTTGATCCCCGTATAGGTTAAACTAGAACTAGTGGCCATCACACTAGCCCCATGAGGGTTAGCAACTCCCTCATGCGTCCCCTCACCCTCTTTATTTTAGAGAAGGGTCAAACTCAAAACATCGTAAAGGTGGCTACTTCAGCCAAACATCATTAAACATCTTTAAGGTCATCATAAGGTTCACTCGGTCAATCCCATCCTATATGCAATGCAATGCACAAGTAGGATGCTCAAAACATCTTTCAAAACATCATCATCATCTTTAGTTGAAACATCTTTAGAAAACTCGTTTTCATGCAATGCACAAGTAGTAATCATATAACACGTTTCACATAATATCATGCATGAAAAGTAACACACACAAAAGATAGTTGGAAGGATGTGTACTCCCGGTAAACTCACCGAAGGTCAACTGACGAGTCAACACTAACTCCACTCAAGGTTTGATGCATTTGGAGGCGCTCCTAGACATTATCTCATCCATCAAATCATCTTAGTTGAGTGCTAGCTCAAGTATTTAGTCTCACTTCCAAGTCACTACAACATATCTCATTCCTACAATACAAGAACGGAATATATTATACTCGATTCATCTAAAAGTCACACTATAATTACTTCTTTAAAACTAAGAAGGGACAATCATCCATCATCTAAAATGAGGTCCTTGACTCTCTAATATAAGGAAAATCTTAGTTAAAACATTCCCAAAGATTGACATTAAAACAAGGACCCGAAGCCCAAACCATAAACCTCAAAACCCAAAAACTGACATTGTTGGCCAACCCAGGCTACACGGGTCGTGTAGCCCTACACGGGTCGTGTAGGACCCAGTGCAAAACTGATCCGAAGCCCCAGAGACCCTACACGGGTCGTGTATCAGCACACGGGTCGTGTACGCTGTGCAGTAACTTGGTTTTTGGTCATTTTAACCCCCTTTTGACCCAATTGAAGCTCCAAATCAACCCAAGACCAATTATACATGAAAATACACATTTAATAACTCATTTACAAGCATTCAACTCTCAATCCAAGTGTTCATGACTTAAACTAATGAAAATCACAATTCAAGTTCTTATCTCTTAACAAGTCATTCATGAACTATGTTCCAAGTCAATCATTATACTTAACACCATCAAGTACCCAATTAAGTCCTTAACCAATGTCATCTCTTAGGAGAATCATTCCCATACAAACCCAAAGAAAATAACCTCATGGAATCTCCAATTCCAATCATTGGTCCAAATGATTAAACCCATGGAATACCCAATTCCAATCCATCAATAAATGATTACAAGTGGAGATTCCTTCTTCCATTCCATGGAATCCTTAGGAAATGATTCTTACTCCACTATTACATCCAAATTGATGCAATAAACCCATTTACCCATTAAACAAAAGATCCATTCATCATAAACATGAAATAAACCCATTTCAACACCCAATTCCCATTTTCTAGTGATTCAAGGTTTAAAACTACAAATCAAAGGTTGGAATCCTTAGGGAATCATTAGAAATGAATCCACTCATCCAAAACTACAAAATCCAACCATCAATTTCTAGATTCCTCAATTATCTAACAAATCCCCAAATTCTAGGGTTCATAACACCCAAATCAATTAAATAATTGGATCTAGAGCATCCATGGATTGGATGATGATCAAAACATGCACTAGAATAATAAACTAACACTTGGGATCCTAGGATTTCCTCCCCCACATTACCAATTTCGGATTTGACATAGAACTCATCACAAAAACGGGTTTGCAAGCTTAAAAGGGAAGAGTTTATACCTTAGATTGGCTAGGAATCTCAAGAACTTTGATGATTCTTCAAACCTTAGCATCTTGTCCTCCAAAATCTCCAGAAAATCGCCACTCTCTCTCTCCCTCTCCTCTCTAAAATCGTGATGTTTGGCTGAAATGGGGAGAACCCCCATCTAAAACTCTACATCTTTCACAATTGGCAAAACTAGTCCCTATAGTTTGATCATTCTTCACCCAACACCCCAAAAGTCAATTCTTCTAACTAGAATTCTCTAAGTTCACACTTATGCCCCAAATATAATTATTTATTTCACTCGAGTCATTCTCAAGGTCAACACTAACCCTTAGTTTCCCAATTTGGCACAAATGGTCCCTTACACTAAAATTCCTCACAGTTTAGGTCCTTAATATTAATTCAAGGAATTATTTGACCTAATTTAAACTCCACATCAATTCCTTCATAATATCTTCTAATTTTCCAAATCCATGACTAGTCAAATCTACTTAGGGTAAGTTTGGCCAAATTGACACTTTTAGTCCTTAAGACAAAATTTCTCACATTTGGTTACAAATAGATTCTAAAACTATATTTGGCTCATTTATTTACTATATAAAATATAACAACATATTAAATTTAGTTATTCATTTATTTTCTTTATTTACAAAATAGATTTTATTTGTCGGTTTAAGCTCAAAACTCCTAGGCCCAAAACACGGATGTTACAATTGTGACACCCCTCGCCAGGGTTTTATAATTTAAAACAATATTTAGAAATAAAGATATCATTAATTCCAAAGAAATCTCAATGTTGCGGAAAATACGGTCCCACATCATCCAAAAAGGTAGTTAAAAACATGCAGCGAGGTGGTATCATAATTCAAGTACAAAACACGGTCTAAATGGCCACACAACTCGTGGTCTTCTAAAAATCCTTGCTTCCTCACGAGCTCTTATTCAAAACCTGAGTACACATCAAAACGGTTAGGCAATTGAAATGCCTAGTGAGTTACCCGAGACTATTTCATTATGAGTGGAAAGGATAACCTTAACACCCGAGACAACCTCCAAAAATATCTCTTACACATTTATAGATTGAAGTAAAAACATCGTAAGGTTTTCTCAAAATAGAAGGTCATGATATGCATATGCAATGCAACTATCCCCACCCATGTCCACATCATAAAGTCCATCTCACCTCAATGGCACCCACCTAAGTTCACAAGCAAACGCACGGAGCATAATACTTGATTCCCGTATGGGTTGAAACTAAGACTAGTGGCCATTACACTAGCCTCATGAGGGGTAGCAACTCCCTCATGCAAATTCCCTAATGTCGGGAACTACTCCTCACCCTCTTTGTTTTAGAGAAGGGTCAAACTCATATTAACTCCTCACCCTCTTTGTTTGAGAAGGGTCAAACTCGTCATCAAGGCATCTCACGGTCAATCCCCATCCTACATGTAATGCAATGCACAAATAGGATGTCCAAATGTCTCTCAAAACCTCTTTGTATAATTTATAAGAATTACATTGAAAAAGACTCATTTTGATGTCATGCAAACATAAGGTTTATGCAACATTTAACACATAGAAGTATGCATGATAGTTGTAATAAAACATCAAGTTAAAAGGGGGATGTGTACTCCCGGTAACTCACCTCTCTTAAGTCCCAAAGTAGGATGTTACTCTTTGCTTTACTTCGATTACTCCTCTCCTACAAGAAATAATATTCAACATTACTAATAGCTCTAGACTAGTTAAACTTCACTAATTAAGAGTAAAATCTTAGTTAAACATGTCCTAAGAGTTAACTTGAACATTAGAATCAACATCCCAACCTTTAAAGCTCAAAACCCAACTATTCTGGACTGTACAGGCTGACACGGGTCGTGTCCTTTGACACGGGTCGTGTGGATTTAATCCGAGAGCCCAGACCCACTCACACGGGTCGTGTGACCCTGCACGGGTCGTGTAGACCTGCTGCACCTCGATTTTTGGTCATTTTCTCTCATTTTCATCCAATTCAAGGTCCAACATTTCTCCAAACTCATAACCATTGAAATAACATTATTCTAACTCAAAATACTACATCATTACACCCTTTTTAACCATCCAATATCATCTCCATTGAATCAAATCCATGTTATCATTTCAAGTTTACTTCATGAGCTTAGATCCAAGGAGTATCCAATTCAACCCAATCTAATGACCAATCAATAATGAAATCCTTCCTCCAATAACTTGAAATCATTAGGAATCTACTTAAGCTTTTCATAGAACATTTTGAAGATAAAAGTTGATCCAATCATCAAGGTTTTACCATATGATGAGTTTTTCCCCAAAAATTAGGGTTCCAAATGAATCAACAAGCATCCTAATTGTTCTCCAAGCATATAACAATCAAATTGTAGAAGAATGATCACTTGAATTCGTGATTTACATCCTTGGGATCATGGATTTCATCTCCCCCAACATAGAACTCGAAATTTAAACTCAATCTACCCCAATAGTGGGTTTTCAACATGAAAGGTTGATTTCTTACCTTAGATCTTCAAATGGTTGATGATTCACTACTTGGATCTAGTTGGAAATGTGCTCCTCTTCTAGTATTCTCCTTGAAATCGCCCTCTCTCTCCCTCCCTTCTTCTAAAATCGTGAAAATGAGAAGAGAAATGGGGTTTTCCCCAAACTAAAGATCCAAGTTTCCCTTAATTGCAAAATGGTCCTTCCAGCTCACTAACTCTTGCATATTTGCTATAAAACCCCTCCCCACCACTACTTTAAGTTCTAGCTTTGCATAAAAGTCCCCTTCTAGAACTTCATATGGTAGATTCCTTATTTACCCTTAATTAGTTACTCTAAACTAATTATTTCTTCAAGATGAGTTAATTAATTTATTTGTTATATTGTAACTATTATGATTATTAGATATTATTATTATTATTATTATTATTCATTAAATTATTTATCCTAGATTAAGGATGTTACAATTACCTTCCCCTTAAGAAGATTCCGTCCTCGGAATCTTGGCTTCTCCAAAAAGATGTGGATATCTCTCCCACATTTCTTCTTCCGTTTCCCACGTGAGATTTGCTCCCGATGAATGCTTCCACTTGACAAGAACCAAATCAATCATCTTATTCCTTAGCTTTTTAACCTTCTTATCCAAAATCTTCTCCGGTTCTTCTATAAGTCTTTTGTTTTCATCCACTCGAATTTCTTCTAAAGGTAGAAAGTCAACCTTATCCCCAAGCCACTTCCTCAAGTAACATACATGGAATACATTATGAATTCCATTCAACTCCGGTGGCAACTCAAGTCGATAAGCTTGTTTCCCAATCTTCTCCAACACGTTCAATGGTCGAATATACCTTGGATTAAGCTTTCCTCTTTTCCCAAAACGTATGATTCCTCTCCAATGTGACACCTTAAGTAACACTTGATCTCCCACTTGAAATGCCATGGGTCGATTCTTCAAATTGGCATAACTCTTTTGTCTACTTTGGGCCGCCTTCATCCGTTCCCTAATTACCTCCACTTTTTCCGCGGTTTCTTGAATCAAACTAGGCCCCACCAAAACCTTTTCTCCCGCTTGTAACCAACATGAAGGTGATCTACACTTTCTTCCATACAAAGCTTCATACGGGGCCATCTTTATGGATGAATGGTAACTATTGTTGTAAGAAAACTCAATCAAAGGAAGATGTCTATCCCAACTTCCCCCAAAATCCAACACACACGCACGTAGCATATCTTCAAGCGTTTGAATCGTCCTCTCACTTTGCCCATCGGTTTGAGGATGATAAGCCGTACTCAAACATAACTTGGTTCCCAATACCTCTTGCATGCTTTTCCAAAAATGTGATGTAAATCGACTGTCCCGATCCGACACAATTGATAATGGCACCCCGTGCCTCCGAACGACTTCATCCACATATAGTTCCGCAAACTTATCAACAGGCCATGTTTCTCTTGCCGCAAGAAATAATGTACTTTTAGTCAACCGGTCCACAATGACCCAAATCATATCATGACCACTTCTTGTTCACGGTAATTTGGTAACAAAATCCATGGTGATCTTTTCCCACTTCCATTCCGGGACCTCCAATGGCTCGAGATCCCCATAAGGTCTTTGATGCTCGGTTTTCACTAAGGAACACGTTAAACACTTGTTGACATACTTTGCAATATCCACTTTCATGGTCGGTCACCAATAAAAAGGCTTCAAATCCGTATACATTTTTGTACACCCGGGATGAATGGAATATTTGGTCTTATGAGCCTCAGCAAGAATTAGTTCTCTTTTTCCACCATACAACGGTACTCAAACACGCCCTTGAAATGTTTTCAACCCATGAGAATTTTCCTCAAAGATCACTGACTTGCCAAGTCTTTCTTCTTTTATATTACCCTCTTCATGTGCCTTTTCTTGTACACCCTTCAACATATCAACCAATGTGGATACCACTTCAATTCTCAATGCTTTAACCCTCCTTTTCTCACTAATTTCTTTTCTACTCAACGCATCCGCCACAATGTTCGCTTTACCCGGGTGGTAAAGGATTTCACAATCATAATCCTTGAACACTTCAATCCACCGTCTTTGTCTCGCGTTTAAGTCTTTTTGACTAAATAAATATTACAAGCTTTGATGATCCGTGAAGAGTTTGCATTGAGTGCCATAAAGGTAATGCCTCCAAATCTTCAATGCATGAATCACCGCCGCCAACTCCTTATCATGAGTGGGATAATTCAACTCGTGCTCCTTTAATTGACGTGACGCATACGCGATAACCTTTCCTCTTTGAGTAAGAACACATCCGATCCCCAAACCCGACGCGTCACTATAAACCGCAAAATCTTCGGTGCCCTCCGGAAGGGACAAAATAGGAGCTTCACACAACTTCTTCTTCAACAACTCGAATGCCTCTTCTTGTTTGTCGGTCCATACAAACTTCTCATTCTTCTTGGTCAACGAAGTCAACGGACATGCAATCTTGGAAAACCCTTCTATAAAACGTCTATAATATCCCGCCAATCCAAGAAAGCTTCTTATTTCGGTTGGATTCTTCGGTTTCTCCCAATTCATTACCGCTTCAACCTTTGCCGGGTCCACTTTAATTCCATCTTTATTCACTATGTGCCCAAGAAATTGAACTTCCCCGATCCAAAACTCGCACTTGGAAATCTTTGCATACAACTTCTCTCTTTTTAGAGTTTCGAGTACCATCTTCAAATGTTCTTTATGCTCCGCCTCTGACTTTGAGTAAATGAGGATGTCATCAATAAACACAATCACAAACTTGTCAAGGAACGGTTTACACACTCGATTCATGAGATCCATGAAAGCTGCGGGTGCATTAGTTAGCCCGAAAGGCATTACAAGAAACTCAAAATGCCCATATCTTGTTCGAAAGGCCGTCTTCTCTACGTCTTCATCTTTTACCTTCAATTGATGGTAACCCGATCGAAGATCAACTTTTGAAAAATAACCCGCACCTTGCAATTGATCAAATAAATCGTCAATAAGAGGTAGAGGATATCGGTTCTTGATAGTCACTTTGTTGAGATCCCGGTAGTCAATGCACATTCTCATGGAACCATCCTTTTTCTTCACAAATAAGATCGGAGCTCCCCAAGGGGAAGAGCTAGGCCTAATGAAACCCCTATCAAGAAGCTCATGCAATTGGGTCATCAACTCCTTCAATTCAGCAGGTGCCAAACGATACGGAGCTTTGGCTAAAGGCGCGGTTCCAGGTACCAAGTCGATACGAAACTCCACTTGACGATCCGGTGGCAAACCGGGTAGATCATCGGGGAATTGACAACACACACAAAAGATAGTTGAAAGGATGTGTACTCCCGGTAAACTCACTGAAGGTCAACTGACGAGTCAACACTAACTCCACTCAAGGTTTGATGCATTTGGAGGCGCTCCTAGACATCATCTCATCCATCAAATCATCTTAGTTGAGTGCTAGCTCAAGTCCTTAGTCTCACTTCCAAGTCACTACAACATATCTCATTCCTACAATACAATCCCCAAGACATGGCAGATGTAAATGGGTTTGTGGATTGTGGTTGGGATAAAGGTTGAAATGGCGGAATTGACGGCGGAGTGCATGATGGTATAGGTGCAGGGGCTGAAGCCGCACCACCAGTAGCACTCGTGATCCCAATGTGAAATTCTGAAATCGGGGGAATAAATGACATCCCCGTTGCCTCACCCGAGGGTTCCTGGGCAACACTCACTATACTACTACTAACATTACTAAAACTCATTGTATTTAAACGCCTACATGCACGGATCTTGGGCGCAGTTCGCTCAATCTCTGAGTCAAAACGCAAAGGGGATAATTGCTCACCCCTACGGGTACGCATGCACTAATGCAACACGCCCGAGAAACCAAAAGCAAAATTACTAACTAACTGAAATCTCAATACTAAAACACAAAATCAGAAACTCAAAAGTCCTGCAGATCACCTATTCTCAAGCTCACAACTCCCCGACAACGGCGCCAAAATTTGACATCGCAGCGGTCGTCATGCGGTCAAAAATAAGAAAATACCTAACACACACTAGTATAATGGTAGTCAGGGTTGATCCACAGGAGTTACGTGGTCGAGACATGTGACAGATTACCAACTGCAGTGTCACGCTACAGTCAGAGGACCTAGTTCCTAACCTTTCCAAACACTTCCAAAAAGCATAAAATCCAATAATTCCAAACAATCTTTAACTAAACTAAACTACTAACTAAACCTTGTTACCTACTGAAATCAGAAGTACATCCCCAAATCAGAAGCACTCAAGGACAAACCAAACATCAAACACAATCCAAACATCCAAGAACTCATTCAAAGCATAAATACCGAAAAACTGAGCAATTAACATAAACTAAATGATTTCTATTAACAAACTCAGATTCCAAAAGGTCCAAAACAGTAACAAAAATATCCAAAACAGAAACTAAGACTAAGTATCAATGGTTGTCACTCCCAAAGACACTAGCCAACTATTACTAACTATCAAACTAATTGAAAATTAAAGACAAAATCATAAAAATACCAAAAGATGGTTGCTGAAGCTAAATCTCGGTGTCAAAGAGCCTTGGGGGTCGATTTCACACCAGGCCTTCGTTGATTTTTTCGACCTAAAACCCTCTATTTATAGTTGCAAAAATCACGAGGCCGCGCCGCGCAAAAGTAGATCCCGCGGCGCGCGTATGGGTTTATCCCCGTTTTATCGGCATTTGAATTTTCTCCACCGCGTCGCGTCTTTGTGAATCCCGCGGCGCGCATGCGAATTCGCCTAATATTGCCTTGATCTTCACACTTCTTCCAAATTGTACGCTTTTGGTCCCTGTTTTCATCTTTTTCTTGCACAATAGCACTAGCACAAAAGTGAGTAATACCAGTAGATATATGATATAAATTCACTAAGAATAAGGCTCAACAACGACTAAAATATTTGATATTACTAGGCATTGTCACCTCACTAAGCTTTGTGCTTACTTTTTCACCCTTATTGTTTTTCAAGTAATTGCTGGCTTGAGCTTGGAGCACGGCGTGACTGTACTGCATCTGAGATTTTGATAATTAAGTCTTCCGCTGAATAATGTTGTAAACGTTTTGATAAACATAATTTCTAATGTTTAATTTAGATGGTTTTTAATTGGTAACCCGTTTTATGTATTTGAACCGTTTTTAAAAGAAAAATTTTATTACTGGATTTGGGACGTTACAATAATACTTCAATCAAATTAACATATTAAATATTTCAATTTTTAAACAAAAAGTTAGAAATTTAATTTGAAATTTTAATAAAATTAATACAAAATTATAAAATAAATTACAACTAATTTAAAAAATCTAAAATAACTTTTTTAACGGATAAATATTTAATAAAATTTAGTTTCATTTTTGATATATTATATATTTCTATAAAAAAGGTATGAATATATTTTTATTAAACTTATTAATGATAAAACTATTTCTCAAAATCAGAACACCCATACATTAATTACAACTTTAAAACCTTTACAAATGTTTAAAAAATGGTTTAACAAAATATAATGTTCAAAAACCACAAAATCATTCATAGTATGGGAATTACAAATTCATGAGATATAGAACCATGAATTTAAGTACAATGCATAGCTAGAATTACAAAAGATTAAGGTCTTCTAATTCCCTTGAAGTCTTCTACGTATTATCCTAGAAACCTGGGTGCAAAGAAAACTCAAATAACACAAATACGGAAGACTTTAAGTCTTGTGAGTACATGGGTGTTAGACACTCAACAATTTGTACAAAATACAAACTTTAATTAAAATTCTTAAAATCAATACAAACATATGCTTGTGAGAGGGAAAAATTCTTTCCAATTCAATACATATAAAAAATACGGGCGCCGCGCCCCCTTTAGAACTCCCCTTCATAGATGGAACACATCCAACCATAAGGTTGTGCTTGCGACCTTGCGTATATAAGAAGCAAGTCGCATGGAGTCATGGTGTCAATGATGAGCAAACAAGAAGTAAGTGAAACGCCGTTTCACAAAACGATAGTATTATAGTACTTCTTGGGTATAACTTATTCTAGAATTTAAGACTATATGCTAGCGACTTATCTTAACAATAATCTCATATTGAATTTGCATTTGGGTATTAACTTATTCTAGATTGATTTATTTTGTGGGTAGAATATTATGTGTGTTGGATAATCAAATCATGCTATCCTATAAATATCCAACAATCAACTTTGATATCTATAGAAATGACAATGCGAGTAGGTAAAAATTACATACATACATACATACATACATACATACATACATACATACATACATACATACATACCAGTGGTGGCGCATGCAATGACAACTAGGAAACACACAAACCTGGAAATAGATACAGAGACACACACATCAGATCCCGACTATAACAGCAGTTACGTACCAACGACTAGGCAGTGGTGGCACATACAACGGCGACTAGGTAGCTGTGACGCAAGTAGCGACGACCAGAGTTTCTTCAGAAAAGAGACGCCAAAGAGCTTTTTTGGATCTCTGACTACCGGTGGTTAGGCAGCGGTGGCCGGAATGATGCCGATGTCGTCTGACGATGACGTAGGCAGCGGTGGCCAATTATTTAAAAAGAAAGAGGAGTAATGTTGGTTCGTTATTGAGAAAAAAAGAGAACAATATGGTGGTATATGGTTAGGTGTTTTTTATTAAAAATATTAATTGAAATAGAAAATAATAATCAGTAAAAGATCTAATCTAATATAAAAACGTAATCTTGAATCAATTATGAGAAAAATAAAATATAAAAACTATCCATACAAGAAATTCAAACGATAATGATAAAAAACCACGATACCAACCATACAATTTTATCTTAAAATTAAATAATTAAACCAAAAAAATATCAAAATATAATGTCTATCTTATTAGCCTTGTTTTTAAACAGGCAAATCCAAAACCTAACGAAAACAAGAATGGGAGTTTGGCACGTGAGCTTGAGCCTTGAATTCAAAGTCTTTTCTAAACCAATAAAATTCTATTTGGTTTAAAATTTAGGGGAAAAGGAACAGGTAGGGAGAGAGATGGAGAGCGCTAAGCCGTCGTCTTCGGCGCCGCCGTACCCAGGAGGTGCCGGCGCCGGCGGGAAATTCAGGAAGCCTCCTGTTTCAAGGTTGCGGCCGTCTACTCCTTACGACCGTCCGTCACTGACTACTGGTAATAATAAATCGGACAAGTCTCAAGACGGAGGCGGTGGCTGGCTGTCTAAGCTTGTCGTCAATCCTGCCCGCCGTCTCATCGTCGGTGGCGCCACCAGAATACTGCCATCGTTTTTCACTAAATCAGATTCTTCTTCTGCTGACGAATATGAGGACGATGATCGCGGTGAGTCACAACGACAACGACACGCATACGCATTAATAAAAATTTAGGTTTTGAAGTGAATTAGGGTTTTGTTGCTACTTCATCAGTACAATGCAATTAGAATACGTCTCTTTTAAGATGATTACAGATGCATGTTTTTACTGGCTGTCGCCGTCTCATTTGATAAAATCCATAGACCGCAACAGAGTACAAATTTAAATCCTTTACTTATTGTAGCCAACAAATTGACTTATGCGTTATAACATCTAAATAAACCGTCAATTGAATGCGTTAACCATCTGATGATGTATAATCGGTAGATGTTCATGGCTTGGGCCAAAAGATATTTGCTCTTTATCAGCTAGTTCATGGTTATTGTCACATTGGAAGGGGCAATGGAAGTTTAGAAGTTCGTTAATTATTGGAAAAGGGTGAGTCAAAGAACCATATTAAATATGTCAAAAAAGAAACATATAAAGTCTTGCCTATTAAAGAAAGATGTCCACATAGGTTAAGGTTAGCTAATTGAAAGATCATATAGGAAACAAGCTAGTATAATATGCATTATTGAAGAATTCTCATTTTGTTCTCAATATTATAAGAAAACAAGAGATGCATGGAATTGTTATGAGCCATTTATCATTAATATATCAACAGAAAATACTCCAATGCAGTTCTTGAATCCTTTTAATTATGCTTCTTATATGCCATTTGCTAATACATTTATTGGACAGATGATCAAGATATAGAGGCAACTGGAAATGCATATGATGATGCTAAACATACTTTGGAGGCAAGTTTTGTTATCCTTTTTACTGGTACTTCTAAATATATAAATATTCATAATTCATTTGGATATTTGAAGTTTTCTAGAATGTAATTATTTCAAATTGATGTATGTATGTTTATATGGCTGTGTAAGTGAATGTATCCCATTATGGTTATGCAGCTTGGAGTACCTAGATCAAGTGGAGATGCGGGTCCCAGTAATGAAATGGACAAATTGAAGGGCAATATTGTCCAACAAGATGAATCAAAGAACTCTCCTGGCAACCATGGTTTAGCTAAAATCGAAAACATGCTGAAAGGGAAACAGTTTTCTCGGTATTTTGTTATCTTGACCTTCTTGTATTGGTGGTTCTCAAGATCTTTTATACTGCTTTCTTGTTTTTAAATGTTAAATTATAATGCAGGGATGAAAGGAACCGTTTGATGGAGATATTGAACTCTAGATTGGTTGATGTTTCTAATGTTGAAGAAGAGAAAAAAACAAAAGCAGTAATTTCTCATGGGAAAGCTAAAGAGGATATGGTGGGCCATACTATAGGGAAGCACTATGATGTGGATAAGGGTGTACTTGAAACCCCAATGCCTCATTTTCAATCAAATGTGAGTATAAATGTTACTAAACTTGTAAAGATTCTGAATCTTGCTAGCTTGATATCTACCTTCTTGATTGTTATTGTAGGATGATAGACATGTATGTTATATTATTATAGAATACTAGAATATGTGATTCATTAGGAATTTATTATAAAGTCCCATCCTTTATTTTGTTTGTTTTTCAAATGGAAATTATCACAAAAGACTGCGAAGTTTTCGGCCTTTTATCTAAAAAACCACTGCTCTATTTTGTCTTTCAGAAAAACCACTCGTATATCCGGAAGTTTCCATTAATACCATTCATATTAAAAGACTTTTCAAAAACATCATTTTTTGAAAAAAACATTTTTTTTTTCTGAACAAAACGTGATTTCTGACCATGAAATAGAGTTTGTAAACCATCGGTCTTTCGGTTTCAATATCTCGTTTTTTTGTGTTTTCATTTTCGTGGGTTTCTTTATAAAAAAATGTTTGATAATACGTAGTATGTAATTTCTTAAAACATGATACAAGACGTGGTCAACACATGCTTATTATTTTAGGTTTCTGTTGAAAATTAAAGTAATAAACATGTGTTGGTCTCATCTTTTATTATGTTTTAGGAAATTATGTATTAGCAACAATACAGATGAATAAATCCATGAAAATAAAGATAAAAAACGAGAAATTTAAACCGAAAAACCCGATGGTTTGGCATTTCCAAAGACAAAAACCAAAATTTTTGGTTTGGTTCTTGTTTTATTCAAAAACCAAACAATTCTCACCCTAATTATGGTTAACAAACTCTATTTCATGATTGGAAATTACATTGTATTATGAAGAAAAAAATATTTGCAAAAAGGCTGTTTTTGAAAAGTTTTTTAATCTGAATGTTTTTTCTTCAAAACTTTTAGAAATGTGAGTGGTTTTTCTGAAAGAAAAAAAAAACATAAAGCAGTGACTTTTCAGATAAAAAGTTGAAAATATAGTGTTTTTTTTTTTTTTTTGAAAATTTCCCTTCTTTAAACACATGTTGTATTTCTCAAAAAACGTTATTACTTGACTTGAATATATATATAAATCAAAACATTAAAATAGGAGATAAAAGATGATAAAGTTATCAAAACATAATAAAGAGTTAATACTTTAATATGGTTTTATTGTTTGCATTTATAATATTGTTAATGGAATATTTATAATTGCAGATTCAAGATGAAGTTGCTGCTTCACCTATAGATATTGCAAGAGCTTACATGGGAAATCGAACCTCAGAAAAACTAGGGTTTAATACTTACAGTATTAAATCAAAAGATGAAAGGGAAATTCAAAATACTGATTTAATTCCTTCAAAACCACAATTCCTCACACCTTCTTCAAAATCATCCACTCATTGGCCAGGTGCCATTGTACAAGAACAACGTGGCTATCTTACCCCACAAATTCAAAGAACCAGATATGGCCTTCATAATTTTCCAAGAACCCCATATTCTAGAACCTTCTATTCAACCACCAAACCAAAGGTACACGCTAAAAGAAACAACCTTTAAAAGATTTTTATTAATTGTTGTGTTTAATTTCTTTATAATTTATATCTCTATCTACAGTTGAATCAGTCTTCTAATGTCCCTCTTACCACATTCCAACAATCACGGTCTCCTAATTACACTCAGGTACAAAAATTCACAAATTATAAAAGAATCCAAAAATGTGAATTTTAATTTTTTATCCAACACAGATGAAGTCAAGTGGTGATGTGATGGATGGCGGGTACGGATCAGTGGGGCCCATTCGTCGCGTAAGAAACAAGTTTGCGTCTGAGCCTCGATCAGACGGACCTAAAGCTTCTAGAAGTTTTGTCCCTGTTTTCCAGAAGAATCCGGAAGCTTCTGGAACGAGTGGCAGTATCAGCATCCGTACAGTAGACAGAGGTGGGCCATCTAATGAGACAGTTAAAAAAATAATGGAACAACTTGATAGACACAAACCTACACCTAAAGAAAAAGCGGAGGAATTAAAGATAGCAACTCAATGGAAAAGATTCCCTTCTCAAGATAATAATTTGACCCCTAAAGAAAATACCATTTTAGAAACTTTGACAGGACATGACAAAAGTGATAAAAGTTATAATAAAAGTGATAATACATTTCTTGGTGGAGTAAGTTTCAAGGAAATAGTGGAGCCGATGAAGAGTTCACATGTGCCACTTGACAACCAAATCAACGGTCAAGATCTCACTAAAAAGAGACCGTCTCAACCGATCTTGAAGCCGATCTCGTTCAAGAGGCCGGACCCACAACACGTTATATCATCTGATAATACCCGGGGATTCACGTTCCCGTTCTCGGCCACCGCCAGCTCAGCGTCGGAGCCGCCTACGCCGTCCTTCATGCCGTCGTTTCCGGCGACCGGAGTAGTACCACCGGTGGTTTATAGTTTTGGAACAAAGAAATCTGAGCGGGTTGTTTTCAGCTTTCCGTCTACAAGCAGTGGTCATGTTAATGATGGTGAGTCTGAGCTTAAGTTCAACTTTGGGTCGGATAAGAAAAGGGTGTCTTTTGGTTCGATAGGAACCGATGCCATTGCGATTAATTGAAGTTTTGTTTGTAGGGAGTTTAGCGAGTGTTGGTTTTTTGTTTCTGTTTTTCGTATTGATTGGCGTTTCTTATGATAAAATATATTCTGGGTTTGACGATTGCTGTGTGGGAGTTTCAGTTTTAATGTGAATTGGGGTTCTGGGCTCTTGTGGACTCTTGTGCTGTTTATCTGGTTTACATATTACATGATGCTATTAGGACATAAGGCTTATGAGTGGTCGGAATAGTAACATCGCTTTTGGTTTATGAATCTTTTGGGATCCTTTGTTGTTTTTTTTTTTGTTTTTTTTTGGTTAATGGCTCCAAAATCCCATAAAGTATGGGGATTGATTTTTAATGGTTCTTATTTTAAATTTTGTCCCCACTAAGCAATTAAACTCACAATCAACCTGTTTTGAAAACCATTATTGTCAAATGTGACGGTTTAACAAGTAGAATTGCAGAACTGGGCATTGACCAAAGACATATTCATCGTGATACTCCACATCACATGATCTACGTGTACAAGGAAAATATTCAAGTTAACTGATAAAATCTAGGGTTAAGCTTACACGATTGGATTCCTCTCCTACGAAGAGTGAGTTTTCTGTGATTTTATTCTTTCATTGTTAAACGTACAGTAGGCATGGAAAACCATAATGTCGTGTGCTTAAGAGTGGATCTTAACTTTAATGGTGTTTTTCTCTGATATCCTTGTTTGTATGCTGGAGCGTCACATTATTTGTTTACGGATCACGATTTTGCTGAAATGGATTTCCATAGGGGTGTTTCTTTCCTACAACGATCATAGGAGAAGATTTTGAAAATTTTTACTACTGCCAATGTAATTGCCCTTTGTCAACTGATATTAGGTTCATAGAAAACGAAATGGACTAATTCCAGATGACTTCATTCATCTAAACGAGACTTCTGATGATGAATTCCTTAACAAATTGTGCCCATGTGTGAACAGTGGAACAAATGATGTTGAAGAGAATGGTAATACTAAGGAGGGAAAGAATGCAGGTGCAATAGTCCATTCAACTTTCAATCCCCTCATAAATTGGAAGCAACCAAAACCAGTCTTAGGTATGAAATCTGAGAACCCTAAACAACTTAAAAGCATGCTTTGTAATTATGCAGCTGCCAATGGATATCCGCTATGTTTCAAAAAGAATGATAATAAGAGGCTAATAGTAATGTGTTGTAAAGGAGAATGTACCTTCAAACTTTGGGCATCATGGACGAGTGAAGAATAGTCATTTCAAATCAAATCACTAAAAAGTGAATATCAGTGTGCTAGAAACTACAAGTTAGGTTCAACTGTGACTTACCGGTAGATAGGTGGGCACTATACCAAGGAGATATTGCATAGGCAAACACTTACCATCAAACAGCTGAGAATGTATGCGATTAAGAAGCTTGGTATTTATATCAGTTTAGGACAATGTAGAAGGACTCATGAAGTATGCATTGACCATTATTAAGGGTACTCTCATTGAACATTATGCAAAATTGTGGTTGTATGAGGAGGAGATTAAAGGTCAAATCCTAGATCAACTATAAGAATAGATGTGTTGTCAATGCTAGATTGGAAAAATTACTTCAATAAGATGTATGTGTGTTTTGCTGGAGTGAAGCAAGGGTGGATTAAAGGAGATGTATGTGTGATTTACTCCCTATTACAGGGTCTTATGAAGGTTGTAAAGGAGCTGCTACCTCAAGCTGAGCATGGGCAATGTGCCAGACACATTGTCTCAAACTTCAAGAAAAAGTTTGGTGGTGCTCACTTTGAAAATCACTTTTAGAAAGCCTGCAAGTCAACTACAAAACAGAGTTTTAAAGTTGTTATGAAAGAGATGTAGACACTTAATCCACTTGTATGTAGTACTTGATGGATAAGGACCCTAAGACTTGTAGAGAGTACTATCAAACTGGAGTGTTGCAGTTGAGAATGGGAATTCTGAAAGTTTCAACACAGTCATTGGTGAAGCAATGAAGAAACCCATAATTACAATGTTGGAGGAGTTAAGGATGTATATGCTAGACAAGTTATTCAAATCTAAAACCAAGGTCTGGATAAATGAAGTTGCTCCTACAATAAGGCAAAAGTTAAATAGGTTAAAGACTGACCAAAGGTACTGGAAAGTGTTACCTAGTGGTCTAAATCAATTTGGAACAAGATCAGTTAATGAAGCATTTGAAGTTGACCTGGACAGAAGGACATGTTCTTGCAGGCTTTGACAGCTAATTGGTTATGGTTGTGTTCACTCAGTGGCAGTAATTTGTTTTCTAAATAGGGATGTTGAGATGTATGTGAATCCTATTTTCACAAGAGAGATATACATGAAGACTTACCAGTTTAACATATCTCTAATGAATGGTAGTAACATGTGACATGAAACTACCTACATCCTACCATTACCCCCAAAGAGTAGAAGGATGCCTGGGAGACCAACTATTAAGAGGAAAACATATGTAACTGAGAGAGGGGATATGTTTAGAATGTGTAATGTGGGGAAAAAGGTTGCATGAATTATTTGTAATGAGGTTGGCCACAACAAGAAAACATGCCCAACAGTTGATAGACCAAGGAAGTTAAAAGTGAATATATCTATGGTAAATAAAACTACACAGGTTAGTTGTATGTAGGTTGAATAATATTATGTTTGAATGTATTATTATTATTGATTTTTGTTATTTATTAGGCTGTAATGGAAAGTGTAAATGCGAATGCATCCATGAAAGGGGTAAATGTAGAAATTGCTGTAGAAAGAAGGAATGATGCAACTACAACCACAAATGTCCTAGCTAGTTAGAGAAAGTCTGAAAGGATCATCAAGACAAAGTTATCAAAAAGAGTTGGGGGGAATATGATGAAGGAAACTGCTCCAACAATGAAGTTAAATTAAATTAGGTTGTTGTGCATGGGAAACACTTTTTTGCCTGTGGATGTTTACAAACTTATAATTATGTACGTTTGGAAGATGCTCCCATTTTTTGAAGGGTTTTCTAGCAAACAATGAACAAATAATTTCTTATGGTTCACATGCAACCCTAGAAAGATCTATGTTTTCTTCTATGAAGATAATAAACTAAAAACCTAAGGCCAACAATTATTTCTAAAGATCAAATGAAGAATAACCAACCTTTTGATCTTGTTCTTGAAGCTAGCAGCACAAGTGTCCTGCCTCAAATGCAAGTCACACCCAAGCAATGGAGAAGACAGTCCAACAGAGTAATTTTGGTAAAAAGTGGCGCAGAGAATAAGGGTGCCAGAGGGTTCCTTTTATAGCCTCCAAAGGGTTACACCTGAAACCCTAAGGAGCCTCCAAGGTGGGCAAGCCTGTTGGCCACTTGGACCAGACTTCCTTAAACCCTATTAGGGTTTTCGCCAACCCTAGGAGAAGCCTCCAGGGTGGCGCCATTTTGGCCCCTGGCTTATCTCTTGCCAGTTATTTAACTATTGAATAAATACAAGTCAGCCCCTGTACTTTAATTAATTAATTTAATCACTAAATTAAATCCAATTAATTCTAGATTAAATCTCAATTAATTATTATAGTTTCTAATTAATATATTAGCACTTAAATATATTAATAAACCATTTAATTAATTCTATTGATTTATTAAACAATTAATAAATCAACCTTTTACTCTACCGAACTCTATCCTAACCTCCAGCTATGAGGGCAACCCAAATGGACTTTGCTTCAATTAACAAGATAAATATAAATATAAAGTCATGGCTTAGACACCTAATCCAACAGTCCCCCACTTGGATAAGTCTATGACTTTAATTTATCTTCTGATTAATTAACAACCTGCAGCTTCCAAGAAACTACTGCCAAACTCTGACCCAGTCAGTTCTGTCCATAGATAAGTGATCATATGATCCTTCGTCCAACAAGATATTTTCAGACACGAGACATGGATTGAGATCAATCTCTGTCCGATACTCTGTTTCCCGATTTCCGATTCTTCTTATGACTTTCGGACTTCTAATTGAACACATCAATTTAGTCCAGGCTGGCCAGCACTTTAGTCAACTTCAAAATCATCGAGCGGCCTACATATATCTGTTTCCCATCAGGGTCACGGAACGAATAAGCTTCGACTCATACGATTGTGTCTTTTACTTATCAAATCGTACACAACAATGCGTTTTGTAACATCGAGTTACCGATGCGTTTTCGCATTATCAATGCACAACCGACTCGTAAATTTCAACTCATATGTCTCCGCTTCAAGATCATACGATATTATCGTCTCAACATTGCTCGTAATGTAATCCATGAAGCAATCTATTGAGCGCGGGTTTATCCAATACTCAAATCTCTATTTCTAGGTACTCATGAACGTTGTAGCAGTCTTACTACAATGTCTAACTCCTTAGACAATCTACAAACCAATTCACGACAGTCTTCATTCATACTTACTCCCGAAAAGTATGAGCGACTGTGGACCTTTTGAATAATCAAATTATTCGGGAAGTGAAACATGCAAAATTGAAACATAAAATCTGACCGGTGGCTACTCTTGCCTAATTACCAAGTCTCCACGAGGTAATCACCAAGTCGGATTTTATATAAAACTATTATCGGTTTCTAGATTGCTTTTAAACTATTTAATTCGTGTTATGTATCTATGTCTACTTGACCTTTCACTCTTTCTATGTATTCAAATGTCATACATTTATGCACTTTATCCGATCAGATATCCTTCCGATGATATTTCAATTTTGGTCATACTGTCATTCTCACTAACAACTCCATTCTATGTACTGTGACTTTCCATGGTTCTCGGGATCTTTAGTCCACATGACTGCACCCTAAGACTATTTCGAGGTGTCACGATGTGCCGATGAGCCACACACGCTCCATCGGAATGCCAACGAAATTCTTTAACCATTAAGTCCTTATTTTAAAAACTCTTTTCAAATTGTTATCAACATTCACCCCTAATCATTTTCCAATGATTTCTCACGTATGTACAAAATCCATAAAGTGTTCCCAGCCAGGTCATATCCTGAATCTGATTCAGTATGCTCTAAGCATTAAGTCATCAAGACATGTTCATGACACTTCTGATCGATCCAAGAAACTTGTTGGATTCGATCTAGTCCTATTCCAAACTCTTTTGGAATCTAAGGATTACTTATAATCCTTGTGTCTTGATTTTCAGTAACTATTTCCTTTCGGAGACTCTTTTCCATGCATCTTGAATCTTATCAAGATCATGCTTACTATGGCTAGGTCTACACTGATGACAACATCTATCTGATAGATGTCAATGGATTATGTGAGTATGTTGCACCTTTTATATCTCTCATGCCAAATCATCACACTTTGCAATGATAAAAAACTATTTCCTAGGGCAATGCATCTTGAGTCTCATCAAGATCATTTTGGCAGATTTTCGATCTATCTCATAGACGTTTGTAACCACCTGAGCATGCCGTATCTTTATTGAGTCTTTTATAGCGATCTGTCTCTTAACACCAAGTCATTACACTTTGTAATGAAAAGCGACGTTTCCTAGAAACATTATGTAACACACATATGGAGATAGATAACAGCAACACTCCCACTGGCTTTGACACGGTTATGGGCTATTCACAAAATCCAGAGCTTATGACACATTTTGAGAATCCAAACCTTTCTGACATCTTAATGGATATCTTTCAGCCCCTTTTTCAAAATCCAATCCTTTGGCATATTTTGAGAATCTGAATATCCTTTCTTGCGAGATGCCCACGGGGAAATCCCAGGCCCATGCACCTTTATACTGGCATATTCTTTGTGAGTCCCTATTAGTGTGCCGGTGATCCACACGTGCTCCACTAACGACTTACAATATGCAGTATCCTTTCGGATTTCATCTTCTATTGAGAGTGCTTCTCTCGGAGTCAATTACTTGACTCTGAGTATCGTCTCACTCAACTAGATGTTCTGAAGGTACGTTTCTGTCCATGCTGCTTTCTTTTGATGAATCAATTACTCCCACTGTTTTTTAGACCAGGTGTAAAATTAATCAAAATGCCAGATAGACTGTATCTCGTCCTAAGGTTCTCTTTATTGGCAGCAAACGGGCTCACCAATGCATCCAAGTAGTCGGATTGTAAATCCATACCAACTATAGTGTTTTACCACTATTCGATATGTCACCCTGATCATAACTACTTATGACGGTGATCAATACTACTGGTCAAGAGAAGATTATGTCAGAATTAAAACAAAAATCTGATTTCTGCTCTAAGCCTAGTGATGACTAAAGGTTATTTCACTTGACTAATCCTGAACTCATTTAGGACTGTCCCAACTCCCACTGTTTCCTTAGAACATGAGTTCTTTCTAAAAGAGCTCTTTCTTTTCCAGGTACAACGGGATAGCCAGTGAAACGACATTTCTGATTAGGTTCAGGCTAGTCATGAGGTTCAGACGAACACTACAGGACCCTGGACTTTTCAATGTACAAGTGGGACAATCCCAGCTTTACATTTCAGATAGTGTCTGCAAAACCTACTTAGTCGAAGGATGTGGTTGGAATATGGTTTATATGGTCTGACTGGTATAGTATTCAATTTATTGGAAACTAATTGGCAATGTATCTCATACATCGAGGATCGAACTGTTTCGACCAATGCTCCATCATCTTCCCTAAGACACATTATAACTATTAATGTTATCGGAAGAAAATAACTGTGAAACATTTTCCCAGGTTATGTTGTCGATCAGGTTCTGTGGATCTTGTACTTCCTTTGAATTCATTGAACTGTTCAAGGTTTCAATCCAATCGCTTATTCTGATAAGCGAAGTCATATTCGTCATACCGACTGACAAATATTGTGAAGTACAAACAATTGTGTTCTATTTGGAGATTCGAGCAATACACAGCAACTGATGTGTCCGTTGCTCCTAATCTCAATGTCTTTTACATCTCTATGCAAACTTATGACTTTGTTAATTCTGTTCAAGACTTGCAATCTTCAGTTGACTCTAAGTCAACTGATTCCAAAATCCTATCCTCTGGATCTTTGGGTGATTCATTTCTTGCCACATGTGCTTTATAAAGAACTTAATCATAATTTTACTCTAAGTCAGATGATTCCAAAGTCCTGTCCAACTGGATCTTTGGTTGATTCATTTCTTAACCATTAAGAACTCAACTCATCAAGTGACTCTAAGTCAAGTGATTCCAAGGTCCTGTCCAACTGGACCTTTGGTTGAATTGATTCTTATAATATGTATCTTAACAATCATAAAGGACACAATTCCTAAGATCCAAACACTTTGGATGCATTCAATATTCAAGTTATCATCAATCATGCATTCAACAGAATCATACAACATTTCAAGGATAATTTCAAACAACAGATGTTAAAAGAAATTAAACAACAATTTTTATTAAAAAAAATCCTTGAACAATGTACTATATGATAGACAATGTCATACGCATCTGAAAAGCTAATAACAATATTTCAATATCTAACTAAACTTCAAAACTACATGAGCCGGAATTCAATCCAAATGTGCTCCTATGCGCCAATGTCCCGTACCCTACTGATTCCCTGCATACAAACCAAAATGTGACTATCACATTATGCATCAAGGAATTATGGAACATGAGTTTTGAGGTTTTAAGATATACCTGAGCTTTCAAAAGATTTTGACCTTGGAGCGTCTTCCAATCTTTCCGCGACTGTATCCGATTTTGTGGATTCCCAGCTTAAGACATATCCAGACGATCTGGATCGTTTCTTGCTGCGTCTTTTCACTGGACTTAATCCAGAAGTAGCTGAACCATTTGAGCTATGCCTGTCCAAGAGTGACTCGTATAAAGTCAACAGTGGACGCATTTCCATTAAGGTCTTTTTCTGGTCTTCCTTTCTATACGCCTGAATAAACACTCGACTCCTGACTCATGGAATAACCAACTTTGTACAATTCGCCTATGTACGCTTCAATCTGAAGAACATGCGAATCGATGCTACTTCCTTCTTTTAACTTACACTCTGCAAGTCTTTTGAAGATCCTAGCTCGTTCCTCTTCAACCGGTTTTTGGAACTTTTCCTCAACCGATTGCATTAACTCATATGGCCCCAAGGATTCCAAATCCTTGCGGAACTCGGGGTCAATGGTCAATAACATGAGGTCATGAATCTTTTCGGATTCATCAACTAATAAGTCGTGCTTATCATAAAGGCTCTTTATGATGACTTGTTTCGGTGGAACCGGGATCGGATACTCGGTGAGATGTAGCTTGCCAGCAATGCCGAGAGCCAGTCTCCAATTGCGAAGCCATTCCTTACAGTTGAGGCCAGTAAGCCTTTCCATATTTAGTAGGTGCTTTCTGATGCTCTCAGAAATGGGTGAATGAGGAGAGGGTGGAGAATAGACACTTGATTAAGACATCTACAATAAACATAATTTAATTAATTTAATTAATCCTTTTAAATAATTACCCAATATATTATTTATTAAGGCTAGGACCCAAAATGCCCCAACTATGGTGTGAAGAGGGATGCCGTAATCACAACATAATGGTCATTAAGTTTGATAATACATTTATCAATTTCATCTTATGAAATTCCTAGATCTGTTGAGACACATTGAACTATTCAATGGCATGTTTAGTCTCGGATGTGCCCCACTGTTTGTGACTGAGATGCCGAGGATCACAAACCGGGTGTGAATAACCATGCAAATTCGCTTGGTACTCTCGAAGTCAATTGTCATCTCTAATTAACGTGCCGGTTAACCACACACGCTCCGTTAATAATGACAAAATCGAGAAACCCATTGCAAGTATTTGCGGACCCCAGTTGGCGTGCCGGTAAACCACACACGCTCCACAAACGTTCCACAAAGTGCAATGTGCAATTCCATAGATTAGCACCAATTCACATTTTTATCCTAAAGTATCTAGATTGGGTTTTATTCAAGGTTCTAGTACTTTCAATTATAGCATTATACTTTTAAGAGGCTTAGCTGTTCTATCAAACCCATTCGGCTAACGACACTCGACTGACCAGGAGAGCGGTGGGTAAGAGTGGATACCCATTAGACAGCCATTTTATAGGCAGTCGCCTTATACCCTCTTTATAGGACAGTTTTGTGAATGAGGCCTACTAGCGGTAAGACTAACCAATTTTCTCATATATATTAAATTAACTTTTAATCATAAATACATATAAGATATATTTTAATCTTATTAAAATATTTTAGAATTAATTTTATCTTAATTTTCGCAAATTATTGCTAATTTTTTGAAAATTTTAAATTAATTCTTTAAACTGATTTAATTGGTTTTTTAATTAAACAATTAATTAAACTAATTAAATCTAGGTTACATATTACCAAATTAATCAAATTAATTTATCTGTAATGGTCCTTGTGATTCTTGAAAATTACAAGCCAAGCAAGGGGTTCAAGTTATTTAATTAATCTTATTACCAAAAATAACAACACACAATTATGGCAAGCAAATCAAGCAATCAAAGGGGGAACCATAGGGTGGCGGCTAGGGTTAGGAAGCCCTAGCCAAAATCTCGATCCAAGGCCTAGCCTTGAGGTGTTCACCGCAAAAACACCAAGGCACAAAACAATTCATGCAGTTCAAATTAATTCACAAGAAAACAGCCTAAGCTCTGATACCACTGAAGGGTTTCTATGCAAACAATGAACACAAAAATTCCTATGGTTCACATGCAACCCTAATATGATCTATGTTTTCTTCTATGAAGATTAGAACTAAAAACCTAAAGGATACAATTCAATTCTAAAGAAGAATTAAGAAAAACCAACCTTTGATCTTATGAACCTTCAAGCAAGCAGCAAAGAGATCCTGCCTCAAATGCAAGTCACACCCAAGTGATGGAAGAATCAGTTCAGCAGAGTAACCCAGAGAGAGAGAGATGGCGTGAGAAAGATGTGCCCAGGGGGTTCCTTTTATAGCCTCCTAGGGTTACACCTGAAACCCTATAAAGCCTCCAAGTGGACAAGGCTTTTGGCCACTTGGACCAGACTCCCCTAAACCCTAATTAGGGTTTTGCAAACTCCTGGAGGAGCCTCCAGGGTGGCGCCAACTTTGGTCCCTGGTTTACCTGGCCAGTTATTCAACTATTGAATAAATGCCAACCAGTCCCTACACCTTTTATTAATTAATTTAATCACTAAATTAAATCCAATTAATTCTAGATTAAATCTTAATTAATTATTATAGTTTCTAATTAATATATTAACACTTAAATATATTAATAAACCATATATTTATTTTCTATTGATTTATTATACAATTAATAAATCAACTATTCTCTCTACTGAACTATACGTCTATCCTCCATCTATGAGGGCAACCCAAATGGACTTTGCTTTTATTCATAAGATAAATACAATTATAAATCATGGCTTAGACACCTAATCCAACAAATGTGTTATATTTTTAATATTGGATTATCTATATACAATTGACTTAAAATAGATGATTATATTGTTGGTTGAGTAACACGTCATAATGTATTCAACTCAAGACTTACAATTCCAGAATACATAGAAGTTTGACATACAAATAATTAATGTATCAAATTGAATTATTAAACTATTAAAATAATAAATTATCTTTTTCTATAAAACGCTTCAAATGTTCTAAGCACTTAATACATGCTAGACTTGGTTATATTTGTATAATTTTAATTATCTATTTTTAAAGACTGGCTCATTTTTTCAGATATATTTTAAATCTAGATTTTATATCACTAAATATTGATTACGATGAATGATTTATAATAATTTTTACATTTATTAGAGCATTTTACTTTCATCATATGACTTGAAACTCTTAACTATTCAACTTCCAACATTAAGTTATTTATTAAATATAATGTATCATCTTGATGATCAAAATTTTGAATTATTAATATACTATACTTAAGTTGTTAATTAATGTATGGTGTTAAATACAAAACCTAAGTTAAACTTTTTAATTGACAATATAATACATTGAATTTGTTGATCGAAAGATGTTCCAAATGCAAAACTAAAATCAAAATATAAACTAAACTTAGACAATGATCAAATGCTTTTTTTTTTTCAAAATAGTTAAAAGGCTTCAATCTGTAAAATATAAAACCTAAATAGAAATCTAAACCTAACTAAAAAAAAGATATAATTTATTTTTTATAATAATTGAAAATTTTCATAGGTAGTTATAAATCAATTAACAATCTATATATTTATATGAAGATATATTTTTTTATAAATATATAATATATGTTTGAAACTTTCAACACTTAACTTCCTACTATTACCAACACCATTAATTTATTTTAATACACAATCTCTTCACATTTCAACTAATTAACCACTACAACCCAAAAGTTTTTGAACTTATGGTACTTAATTGCTACTTTTGACACATTAGTTAATATAAAGATATATATAGTTCACATAGGTAGCTTATTTTGGTAGAGTTTGGAAAATAAGATGGAGGAAAATACGACTTGACAACATACAATAATTACTTTAGACTCTTATTTATGTTATTACTGCTGGTATGTTTTATTTTATATTTATTTTGAATTCGGAGATAATTTATGTAAATATATTTCTATATATTTTTAATGTTGGACCATCTATAATAATTAACTCAAAAAAGGTGTTACGTTTTTTTGTTCGATGTTTGGATGAAAAATTATTATTGATACATATGTCATATGTTTGATTTATTTTTTGTTTTTCATATTTTAATTAAATCTAAAATGTTTATGTTTATATTTGATTGGTCATTATATTTTTACTATATTAATTTACTCCTGCGCAACACGCAGGAATACGCCTAGTATAAAATAGAACAAGCATACCATAAAAAATTACGGTTAGTGATACCTAAAACATGAGCTAACATAATTCATTTGAGTTATAATTATAAATGATTAAGAGCTAAAATATAAAAGAACAAACATGCCATCATAATTTACATTTAATAATCAAACTTATTGATTTATTATGGTTTTATAATCAAAGTTTCTGCATTACAATGTATGCATTAAAAAGTAGTCACCACAAAAAATATGACTCACCAATAATTCTATAAGTTTTCGGTACAAACATGCACTATTAGAAAATGGGGTATTTAGCCACGAAAAATAGCCACGCAAATTTTGCGTGTCTAAATAGCCACGCAATTAACACGCATCTGTCACACAACCTGAAACTCCAAATTTAGACACGCATTTGTGACGGAACCCTTACGCATAAGAAATTCGTGGCTGTTGCGTGGCTAAATAGCCACGCATCTACCACGAAAAATAGCCACGCAAATTTTGTGTGGCTAAATAGACACGCAATTACCACGCATCAATTACACCCCAATTTTAGACACGCACTTGTAACGGAACTACAACGCATCATAAATTCGTTGTCGTTGCCTGGCAAACTTAGCCACGCGATAGCCACGCAGTCATTGAATGCGTGGTAAAAGAGTGGCTAAAATAGATATATGGAAAATTGTGTCTATAGCGGTGCAAACTTAGCCACGCGATAGCCACGCAGTCACTGAATGCGTGGTTATTGCGTGGCTAATTAGCCACGCATTTACCACGCACACAGGCAGTGCGTGTTTATTGCGTGGTAAATTAGCCACGCAATAACCACGCACTGCCTGTGTGCGTGGCAAAAGCGTGGTTAATTAGCCACGCAATAGCCACAATGTTTTTTTATTTTTCGTTTTTTGAAAGGCAAACATTATTTTTTTGAGTTTATTTTTTGCATATCCTTATTATACCTTATTATTATTATATTTCTCAGTTTATACGTAAATTCGCCTTACCCACAAGCGTGTACACCTTTTAAACCCGTTACACATTTCAAGCTTTATCCTTTCAAGGTGTATAAGCGCATGTAGTTTTAATACCCCAACACATTTCAAGCTTTATCCTTTCAAACTGTGGTTATGGCGTGGCTAAATAGCCACGCATCTTCCACGAAAATATAAAATCGAAAAAATGAGGTGCCGGGATTCGAACCCTGGTCTCCTCTGTGGGGGGAACATCAACTGGATAGTGTGTGGTTAATGCGTTGTTAATTAGCCACGCAATAACCACGACTGTATTTATATTTTTCGTTTTTTGAAGGCCAAAAATTATTTTTTTGGGTTCATTTTTTGTACATCCTTATTATACTTTATTATCTTTATATTTCTCCGTTTATACGTAAATTCGACTTACATACAAGCGTGTACACCTTCCAAGCCCGTTGTTCATTTCAAACGTTATTTTTTCAATGTGTATAAGCACTTGTGATTTTAACACACCAACACATTGATATGCATACATTCATATTCATATACACGCAACTGCCACGAACAATGATTTAAAGAATCAGGAAATGGGCTGGTGGCTATGGCGTGGTTAAATAGCCACGCATCTACCACGCACAATGGTTTAAAGTATCAGGAAAAGGGCTGGTGGCTATGACGTGGTTAAATAGCCACGCATCTACCACGCAACATTTAAAATCGAAAAAAATGGGAGCTAGGATTCGAACCCTGGTCTCCTCTGTGGGGGGAACATCAACTACCACTTCGGCTATAAGCCTCATCTCTTCATTATTTCCCTTTCTTTCAATATAACCCTTTCGAAAAATTAATTATTGTTGTTGTTGTTATTATTATTATTATTATTATTAGTCTCATTATTATTATTATTATTATTATTATTGTTGTTAATATTATTAATATTATTATTTATTTCGTTTTCATTTTCGTATTATTTTTTCGTTTTCGTTCAATACATCTCTTTCGTATAATTAATTATTGGTATTATTGTTATTATTATTATTATTATTATTATTATTATTATTATTTATTGGTATTATTGTTATTATTATTATTATTATAAACATAATAAAATATAATAAGGATGTGCAAAACATAAACCCAAAAAAATAATGTTTTCCCTTCAAAAAACGAAAAATAAAAAAAATTGTGGCTATTGCGTGGCTAATTAGCCACGCATTTACCACGCACACAGGCAGTGCGTGTTTATTGTGTGGTTAATTAGCCACGCAATAACCACGCACTGCGTGTGTGCGTGTCAAAAGCGTGGTTAATTAGCCACGCAATAGACACAATGTTTTTTTATTTTTCGTTTTTTGAAAGGCAAACATTATTTTTTTGAGTTTATTTTTTGCATATCCTTATTATACCTTATTATTGTTATATTTCTCAGTTTATACGTAAATTCGCCTTACCCACAAGCGTGTACACCTTTTAAACCCGTTACACATTTCAAGCTTTATCCTTTCAAAGTGTATAAGCGCATGTAGTTTTAATACACCAACACATTGATGCATATACAATCATCCTCATACACACACAGACATATACATATACTTTACACACACATACATACTTATACTCATACATCACACATTGTATGATCATTAATATTGATTAGAGCGATATATAGAGAGAGTGTGTGTGTATATGTATGGATGTGTTTGAGTATGAGTATAGATGAGAATGAGTGTATATGAGAATGCGTGTCTATTAGTATAAGTGTATGTCCATCAATGTGTTGGTGTGTTAAAAGTACAAGTGTTTATACACATTGAAAGGATAAAGTTTGAAATGAGTAACGAGTTTGGAAGGTGTACACGCTTGTGTATAAGTCGAATTTACGTATAAACTAGGAAATATAAACATAATAAAATATAATAAGGATGTGCAAAACATGAACCCAAAAAAATAATGTTTGCCCTTCAAAAAACGAAAAATAAAAAAAATCGTGGCTATTGCGTGGCTAATTAGCCACACATTTACCACGCACACAGGCAGTGCGTGTTTATTGCGTGGCTAATTAGCCACACATTTACTACGCTTCTCTTTTTAAAAAAACCGAATATCGCAACAGGCACTTGTACAATATGCATCAAATAAAATATACTAGTATGTGGCAGTTGCGTGGCTGTTTAACCACGCGTTAGCCACCAACTGTTTAACCCTAAATTCTTTATACATCATCAGCTGCTACTTCTCCTAAAGCCTCCATAGATCTCGGTTCACAGTTGCTTCTCCTTTTGCCTCTATATTCAGCCGAGCTTGAGCTCCGACCATCACCGATCCAGCATCTCCAGATCTGCCGATCGATGATGAAGCTTCCGGCCGAGAGACCGCCTGCTACCATCGTAACTACCAGAACCGATCCTAATCACCACCGCCTCCAATATTGAATCGGTTGCTGCTGTCTCCGACGGGTGCGTTCGATAGCCGATAGGTGCCTTCAAATGGTCGATCTTCTCTTATTGGAGCCACCCTTGCACTAATCGACATGCCCCTGCCCTAGCGCTGACCCCAATCGGACCCCCCGCCTGGAACCGCACTGTCTCTACTTCACTTCATCGGCGGATGTTTGAAAGTCTTCCAGGCAAAATGGTAAGATTAGTCTGATTTGGATTTCTTATGATTCACTTTTCGTCACTTGTTTGATTTCAATGTATGTTAGCTTCTTTGATTCTAGTTTTCGGTTGTTGTTTCGGTGGTATAGATGCAACCGAAGGGTTATTGACACATGGCTGGATTACAAAAATTGTAAGTCATGGCTGTTTTGTCCGATTTTACAATAGTGTTCAAGGATTTCTCCCTAGGTTAGATTCAAATACTTGAAAACTTCATACCCTGCCTTATTGAGATTGAAGGGCATAATGGTAATTATTATTCTTTATTTGTATTAGGGCTAAACCTGGTCTAGATCCAAGATCCGATGTTAGGTTCAATGTATCATGTTGACCAAGTAACCAAACGCAGATTTACAAGTTTAATTCCTTCTTCAAGATTCAAGAAGGATTAACTCTAGTTTTCTAATGACACTTGGCGCACTGGCAGGCCTGTATTCTATATTTTCATAAAGTTATACTTTTTTACTTAAATATTAATATATTTTATTCCTTTGGTTGTAGGATATCTGAAGATGATACGGTCAAACTTTGGAGTATTGTATCAGGTACTGTGGAAAAAGTAACCCTTCATGCAATAATTGTTAATGTTGATGTTAAAGGTTACATAAAGGGCATGATTTATCCTGATATTTAGCAGACAACCATGGTAACCATTTAATCTAGCTAATGACCTTCTTTCTGGTGCTTCCAAGGGCAATATCATACTTTTTATTAACTATTTTTGAAACTTTTCAGGGCTTTCTGTTGTAATTAAGTCGGTATTGAAGCCAGGGTATATGTTTGAAGATATTTTGGTTCTAGGTAAGTATTTATTTTAATTGTTTATAGATATATAAATAAAGAACAAATACCTTTAGTAGTTATTTAATTTAGCTTAATATTGTATTTGAAGTCTATCGTTCTTTTAGACGTTGAGAACAAAAACTTGATAATAACTACCAAATATTCTCTTGTTAATGCGGCTCAACAAGTGGAATTGCAGATTTTGTGAGCAAGTGGAAGAATTGAGTTGGAATTGTAAATTTGACTTGATATAAATGTCGATTATTCCAAGAGTCCAACCTTTCCATGAAATTGCATATCCCCTTGATCCAATCCTTGCACATTAAATCAGGTTCTTTACATGAGTTGGAATTGTAAATTTGACTTCATATAAAATTCTATTTTTTTCTTTTTTATAGTCGTTTTTATAGAGAAAATGTTAAGGTGAGGTTTGGTGGTGTAAGTTATTTGTTAGTATGATTATATATTTTTTTAGAGATAAACCTTAACTGAAAAATTAGGTGTTTAGCTATGCTTTGAGTCCAAATGATGGGAGTGAATGCAGGGTTCGTATTCAGTCAGAAGCAGAACATGACTTTAAGGATGTATCAACAATGACTCCTGGTATGCAGATTGCAAGGTCATAAATGAGGATCAAATACAAATACTTTTCAACCTCAATGGTTATTCGAAGGTATCATTAAACTTGACCACTTTTACTAATTAGTTTACAGTTTGCTTTTTATATAAAATAATGAGAGGTCTCAATTTCTTTGTCATGGTTATTATAGATCAAACTAATAATATGTTGTTATTTTTTAGATCTTGAGCTTACGTGCACAAGTGGAAAATTTGCAACAAAGTCAAGCTCAAATGGTCGATAATTTCCAACAACAACAATAACAAATGGAACAAAGACTAAAACAGTCGCAAGATGAGTTTCAAAAAAAATTGGAAGAAATGATGCGACAAATGAGTCAACGTGGTCCGGGTCCTTCTTAATTGTATGTTTTTTAAACAAGTTGACGTTTTAGAATGTTTTTGAAACAATTAGACGTGGTTCGTGGTATTTCTTATTTGACTTTTTTAGAATGTTAAACAAACTTTATCGTAATATTTGATTAGTTGTGTTTTAATTAGTTTCGTTGTTTATATATATTGTTTATATATATATATATATATATATATATATATATATATATATATATATATATATATATATATATATATATATACATATATATATATATATATATATATATATATATATATATATATATATATATATATATATATATATATATATATATATGTGTGTGTGTGTTTTGTCAAATGTGGTTAATGACAAAAAAAATTGGAATTAAAAATAATATTCTGGTATTTTAAAAAAAAAACGTAATGCGTTGTAATTGCGTGGCTAATTTTGTGTGGCAATTCTGTGGCTAATTTTGTGTGGAAATTGCGTGGCTAAACTTTGTGTGTTAATTGCGTGGCTAATTTTTTGTGGAAATTGCGTGGCTAATTATGTGTGGAAATTGCGTGGCTAAACGTTTGTTGTAATTGCGTGTCTAAATTTGTGTGTCAATTGCGTGGCTAATTTTTTGTGGAAATTGCGTGGCTAACTGTGTGTGGAAATTGCGTGGCTAAATGTGTCTGGAAATTGCGATACAAAATTTTCCGGATTATTGCGTGGCTAATTGTACGTGGTTATGGCGTGGATAATGCGCGTGACTATTGAGTGTTAAAATGGCGTGGCTAATGCGTGGTAAACTGTGCGTGGTAGTTGCGTGGCTAAAGCGTCACTACAATTTAGACACAAAGGGTTCTTCCACAGGTCAGTTTTCGTGGCTATTGCGTGTCTATTCGGCTTTTGCCACACAACAGCCACGCAAATGTGCGTGGCTAACCCTCCAGTTTTCTAGTAGTGATGTAACTTCAAACCTAACAAAAAAAACCCTAGATTAACAATTAATACATCAAAATAAAGAAATCGTAGCCCATACACTGTATATTCTATTCATATATGATCATAGTCATAATCATAAAAGAATAACACAAAAACTCATATACACTGGATATTATATTCATTTATAAATATAATTGTAATCATAAATGATTAACACATAAAAAAAATTTACAAGTATAAAATACATTATGCCAAAATGCAATGAGTTTCTTATTCATAAATGAATACAATTCAGTCAGTTCTATTCATACATGAATAAGATTGTATTGATAAATGAATATAATTATATTAAAGCTTGCTTCTTATTATGCCAAATGGATTACTTTCTATATCATGTTTAAAACCTAATAATTGAATTAATACTAAAATAGCATGTTTAAAACCTAATAACTGAATTAATACAATTCAATCATTGAAATTAAACATCTAATTATGTATTTTCTTTTTCTTATTAGCATTCGCGACTTATGTAAATTATTAGTGCAATGGAACATCTAATTCTATTTTCCTCCTAAGCATAGCAATTATCAATGGTGATGGTTGTTTAATTTTAGATTTAAAATATGTACCAATAATTTATGAATTTGAATGATTTACTAAATTGTGATTTTAGGGATCCTCAAATACTTTAAAATCAACTCATGTGAAGAATTAGCATACATGGAACCAATTCAAATTAAAAAGAATTGCACATGTTACTTGTTCCACAAATTCGTTAAACCTTCTTTGAGACATTATGTCGAACATTATAGGTGCAATTCCACAAATACATAAACAACGATTTTCTCATCTGATCAAAACCATACCAATGAAATATGATAGAATCAGATTGGATTACGTACCTGTAACTCAATAAATGATTAACAGTACTGAAGAATGCGAGAATGCATAATATTTTGCTATAATTGAAGAAGAAAATTGAATTTTTCATCTAATCAAAACTCTAACAATGAAATACGGTCGAATCAGATTGGATTATGTACCTGTAACTCAACAACTGACTGAAAGTTTGAAAGAAGGCGAGAATGCATAATATTTTGCTGTAATTGAACAAAATCACTGGATTTAGCAAATGGAGATAGAGACGACAAAAATGAAGGATTGAATCAATGAATTCATTAGGCTAAACGGTATGGATGCCGACGAAGTCATCGGCATCAACTGCCACGTAAGCGCCACATAGGATGCCGACGGAAAATGTTTTTGGTGTAGATGGTAAGGAAAAAAAGAAAGAAGAAAAAGACCAATTACATTCAATGCCGATGAGATTTTCATCTACATACTTTTGTCGATGGACTTTGATGCCGTCATCACGGGGCGGTGATGCCGGTGGCATCACGGTGCCATGTAGATGTCAATGAGCAAAATACTCACCATACCGTTTAGTCTTATATAAAAAAGTCATATGACTTAGGATTTGAGATAAGTGAATGGCAAGAAGGTATACGAATTGTAATAAAATATGCGCGTAATAAAATAGCACCTTGTCCCACTAACCCTATGGTTTTAATATAGCATTTATAATCGGTATATATTATTTCTACTTATCATCCTATTAAAGTTAAATTCTCGTACCCATGTTAAATAGTGACAAATATTATATTTAATAAAATGAATAATATCTTAAGACATTTGTCACCATATAACATTGATAATACATTAATAGGAATAAAAGATAGAAAAAATATACAATTTGTTTTAACCAAAAGTCAGATACAATACTAAAGAAAAGGAAGAAATACAAAAGCGTGCCACAACATTGAAAGGACAAGTCATATAGATCGGATGTGTTTCTCCCGAGAAATGTTAAAATTTTACATACAAAGGTAGAAATATAGAAAAAGATTATAACATTTAATTCTCACGCATGAGAACTAGACCAATATTTCGCTAAAATTAGGTATCACATATAGTATATGAAAAGTATAGGTCTATGGATATCGTATACTTTTGAGTACTATATCATATCAAAATTAAGCATGTGTTTATCTCTTTCGCTTTTGATACTTTTAGTTTTCTCGCACCAGAGGCTGTGAGCTCCTCAACAGAGTTCAACGGGTTATGCATAGTAACATAATGTCCCCTAGATCTATGGATGTTATGTTTAAACGTATTAGCTTTGCCATCTAGAAAGGGCTAGCGGCGCAGCTTGTTGCCCGTTTGCATACCGTCTCTATGTAATTATTTATTATTAAGGTTTTATACACCAAATGGTGATATAGCAATGCCAAAAAAAAATTGAACAAAATTTGTTTCCATAGATATAAATTTATTTAGATATACGAATTTTACAACAAAAGTTAACAGGTGCCCATCATATATAAATAATCAATATAAATTAATTATTTAATAAATAAATTTCTGAAAATTTGCGGGTTTTTTTTGGGTTTTCAGCAAAAGAAAAATGATGCAAAAGAGGGGTCTACTAAGGACTAAGCAATAAGCATATATTGTGCCAAAAGGGGAGTTTTCAGTAAAAGAGTTATACATTTAATAAATTATGGAAAATACGTGCACAGATATAAACTGATGTACATGCATGACTCTTTGCAAAATTTATGTGCAAACGAAAGAGGAAAATAGGTTAAACAGCGGACCAATTATTTCGCAAAGCAAGCCAAATTATTATACTTGATAAAACCCAACACATGGATGACATGATACAATTGTCAGAACTATTTTTACAAGTATCATTTCTAAACCATAATACATAAAAATATTGAATTATTCGTTAAGTGACTCTTTTGTTGACTTTAATCGCTTCTTAGATCCTTGCATCTGATTCAACTGCATTGATTAAATGTATAATCAGTTTTCTTAAAAATAAATTGATTAAATTATGGTTTCATGATCAACAAATCAACTTACAAAATTATATAAATGTTGTGCATACCATACAGTAAACTACATAATTTATATGGAATCATATATGTAAGTATGTATGTTTTAAAAGGTGTAAGTATTTAATTAAAGATTAATTACATCTTTGGATACTTTTAGTTGGCGGTGATAACTAATAAAATAAGATCTGAAAACACTATGTACCAAATTTAGAAATAAAAGCAATGTAGTAAGATTAACAAAAATATCAAACTGTTGTATATTTTAAATATCTTATTTTGTAAAATTACACGTAGTTTCGCTTTGTTATAAAAAGAAATATATATTCATTGAACACATTTTGATGCATATTTTTAAAGAAAGAATATATGGTAATGAAGATATTAAAGTGAATGAAGTTAATAAATGATTTAACTTATAGTACGGCTGTTCTAAAAAACTAATTAATTAAACTAGAGTAATTAATTAAGTAAAACTCACTTCATCAAGTTTTGCTAGATGATTGTTGTCCTCCAACATTAACCCGAAATGAATATGAGGAAAATGTGCCCACTATAATAACATCAAAATAGAACTATTTAGTTTAACAACTTTATATAAAATCCATGCACTATTTAGTTTAACAACTATATATAAAATCCATGCATCTATGATAACAAAAAATCTGAATCTGCAACCATGCATACTTACATTTTTCGCAGCAGCACTAAAAGCTTCCCTGTGACTGATGCTTGGATTAGTAGCCTTAATCCTTTGAATCTCCTGTCTAAATTATTAAACAAAACATCTTAATATAAATTAGTGATTTAAGTCAAGAACAAGTTATTCAATATTAGGGGAATCGAGACTCGGTACTTGATGAATTGGTTATATGCAGATGGAACGCGTGTTCTTTTTTCCGGTGCTGTAAAAAGAATTACTTTTGTCATAATAAAGAGATGATCATTTATTAAATATTGTTGGCTTGTTGCATAATGTGTGGCCACAATTACAAATGATGGAATTTGATGCAAAATCGAGAACTTACGAACGTTGACGGTTAATTGATCATCGGTAATCGAAGGAATAGGTGGTTTCACGGGCAGATATCTCAAAGATGAACCCAAATCAACCGTAGAGTTTGGGGAATCGTGGTTGGGAACCTGTCGAATTAGAAAAGAATTAATCCATGAAATAGATAAACATTTCAATAAGTTCTTTTATTATTTTTATATATGAATCAGAAAATTTTACTGGCGACATATTTATGTTATGTTTGACAGATTAACTGAAAAAATTAGTTGTTAGTTGAGAAACTAGTTGTAGCTAGAAAACTAGCGACTAACTGAAAAACTAGCTGAGCTGAAAAACTAGCTGATAATAAAAAAACGTTTGATAAAAACTAACTTATAAAACTAGCTGGAAATCGTAAAATTACATAAAATGACATGCACAAAATTAATCCAATATTATAAGAAAAAACATAATACATTAAATTAAATTAAAGTAAATACTAAATAAAAGTTTTCTGATTTTAATTTAAATTTCTTGCATTCCATA